>KK500082.1:174669-276388 GCA_000688715.1 Glossina pallidipes
TTTTTTTTTTTTTTTTTTTAAAAAAAAAAAAAAAAAAAGAAATTTTTTTAAAAAAAAATTTTTTTTTTTTTTTTTTTTTTTTTTTTTTTTTTTTTATTGTTAAATATGAAAAAAAGAAGTAAATGTTTATACATAGAGATTTTTTTTTTTTCTTTGAATTCATTAACTTAGAAGCTTATTTATTATGCATTCTATGGATTAAAGACTAAACATGAAAACATGAAGAAGAAGAAAAGATTTCTAATTAAATTCAAACGACACAATTCTCAAAGTTAATTAATCAAGAAGTAAAAAAAAAAAAAAAAAGATTTATGAGTCTTTTCATGAAAACATTAAAAAAAAAAAACACAAGTGGAAAATTTGCTTTGGGGTGAAACTTGGATGGATTTTCAGTTCTGAAGTCTTTTCATACATACGCTCCCTTGCGATTACGTCATGTCATTTGTTCTCGTTTGATGCTTGAATTGATCAACCTTATGGACCAATAAACTTGTTTTTTTTTTTTTTTTAATTAAAATTCATATTTTTTTTAACGGATCCCTCTTCTTGTATGCTTTAATGGGAACTTGCACTCATTGATAATCTTTTTTGTGACAGAAAAATTCCGCAAAATGCTTGTGAGAAATATTGAAAACGTCACATATTTTGCGTAACACGAGAAATAGCGAGAATTGTAAAGCATATCGCCTGCAATGTTAATCAGTCGTCAAGTTATTCTTAAGAATTGTAATTTACGCAAAGATTCGATCTTCTGGACATGCAAGAATAGCTTCACTCGAAAAGTGACAGCGAACGACGCTCGCGCCCAGTCGGTAAGTGTTATGTCTTTCGTGGCTGGGCACTCATTGTAACTATGATCAAAGTAACTCTCTACCGCATTGAGATTTAAGCCGGCGAACACAGGCTTGGTAGTCGCGATTCTTACCTTTTCAACTTATGCCGAATGCATACTCATGCGGAAGACTCATTGGTAGACTGTACTTTTTCGTGTAATCCTATCAATTGGCTCCACATTTCGTAAGCTTCGGACACTCCCCTATCCTTTTCCTTGTTCCCCCTTCTTTATGACCATCATCACCTGACACGTTAAGGAGTAGAACGAAAAATTATGACAGACGTCAATGATGACGAAGTCAAGCATAAATTGAAGATGGTGTGTACTCAGACGGCGATTTATAAAAATACTCGTTTCTTAAAGGCTTTCTTTTGACGCGATGATTCGATCTTTGACTATGGAAAGTTATTATAAATAATGTTCGTACTGTTGAAGTATGCTATATTCAAAGAAAAGCAGAGGATGCTGGGCGGCCCTCAAGCTTACTAGCGGGTTGTCCCGCCGGCAGGTACCCACCATGGAGAAGTCACAGAGAATACCAAGGAGTCTCAGGTGGTGTCAGAAGTTCGACAGAGCTCCCGACGGTTTCTGGGTACGGTCCTTCGGGGACCAATTGAGGCGGCTGACGTTGCCATGAAAGTAGGGCCATTAACTAAATGGATCTACAGATTGACCTCACCTTGTCTAATCGGAACGACTTGGACCATTCGAAAGCTTTCATATCTGGTACTCTAGCTTGGTACAGGCACTCTGTCTTGCTTATCGCTTGCATTTCACTCATAATCCATAGATGACGACTGTTTAAGTCCTTGACGCCAATGTGCAGACGTTAGTTTAGGAAGATATCTTAAATGTCTGTATCCGGCATTCTGAGGCTTGTGAGTTCCGAGACGATGAATGTGTGTCTTTCCACTCTGTGCGTCGTTGGGCCTTGTGGAACTAAGTCTTCACGGCCGGTACTCACGGCATATGTAGAAATATGCTTATAAGCGATAGGTTTAACATAATGTTAGATGGAAGCATCGTCTTATATTTTCACGTTTTCATCGAATAGCCAGCTGTTAGCAATATGACAAAAAAGAAATAGAAACGGAGAAATGGCTTTATAAAATAGTTGAGGGTGTGGCCATTGGTAATGTGCACCTAAGTGCGAAAATAATTTCGATTATTGTTTTCTTTCTCTTTGACAGACAGACGGATAGGTACGTATGAATTCATTTAATGTTTTATCCTCACCCATGAGTCAGTTAGTTACCTAAAGTGCTATCCATGCTATCATACGGGTGGTAGGTGGAACAAACCTACCGTTGGAATTATTCATCGTATTATAACCTTTTAAGCGTTACGCTTGATAAATTTTTTTGTACAATTGTTATTGAGTCGGTTATTTCGTTACACGTTTTTGCAAAGTTTTTTTTTTTATTTTTTTAGTGAGATTTTAAATTTTTTTTTTTGCCAGTACTTTAAAATTTAACAAAAATAGCAACAATAAGAAGAACAGAAAAATTGTTAAAATGCTTGTAAAACATGTCTTGAAATTGATTGTTATGTTACAACATGATGTGTTTATTCATCTGAAAAAAAAAAAAAACAAATAGTGAAGAAATATTTTTCCAAAATGTTTTTTCATGTAAAACGATTGAAACGTACAACAGAACTAATGAAAATATTCCGATCGGTTCAGATCGACCATTTCTTACTTTACTCTATGAAGCCTTTAATTCTTTAAATCCAATTTCTTGAGATTATTTGTATGATTTTAAAAGTGGATTAAATATTTTGGTTAAGTTTGTGGATATAGTCGGATATATGTCGCTTTGGTGCGTTGTCATTGGGGTAAAATGACTTTTCATGTAAGCTTTCTTTAGGCAACCATTGATGTTGTTGTTAAGTGATGAACACTCTAGAAGAAAGTTCAGATTTCACAGCAATCGTTAAGAAATGTACTCGATTCTGAAGGCGAAATATCACCACAACCTTTCATGTACCGCCGTCGGCTCTTTGCTTACGAGAAATGCTTAGGAGAGAGTAAGAAAAAGTTGAAAAAAAAAATTGATCAAAAACGGTTGATTTCTGTTCACCCGGAAAGGAATTGTTCTAACCGACTCTTTATCTCTAAGGGCTTGCTTTTGCTAAAAGTGGACTCACGTCTCTAAATTCATATAAAAAGAAAAAAGACGTGAAGATAAATTTAAATGTAACCAGCAAAGAGGCCTACCATTTGCCTTAAAAGAGCTCTGTAAGCATCCTAACAAGGCCCTGTTAAATATTCCGACTTGAGCTCGGAAGCGAGAGGCCTTTCATAGAGATTCATGTAATATGGACGACATTTTCTAGTTTGGCCGCACCGGAGTCTCAAATCTCGGGGCTTTTCCATACCCATTCTTTTCTAACCTATCAAATTTCAAAAAATTGTCAAAAATAGTTTCCCTTATAAGCAGAATTTCAATTTGCTTACATCGTTTGAAAGTTAGTTTCATATATAGATTCGTGAGGTGTTCACGTACGTTTTTCAATGTGGATGAACTATATCTTAATTGTAACTATTTAACAGAGCCCTGTGTACGAAAGCTCTCTTAAAGAAAATGGTAGGTGTCTTTGCTAATTAAATTCTCTTAAAAGAAAATGAAAAAATTTGTATATAAAAGTTTTCGCATATAACAATAAAAGTCTTAACATACCGGGACATTTTTTGTTTACCGTGATTTTTCAACAATAAAGTATAGCAACAACAAATAACTACACCACAACAATCCTTGTTCTTGTTTAATCTGCTTTAGCGAACCTCTGTAGCTTTAAATCAACAGAACATTTTTCATGCAATAGAGTCATTGTTACGTAAACTATGCGACGCCTGATATGCATTCTGCTGGAAGTAAGTCCCGTCCGCCAACATATCATCAATTTCAAGGCATTTCCATACAATGGACGATTATCAATAGCAGAAATTACCAATGTCTGCTCCGAATTTGCCAACGAGATAGTCAAGCGCGTTCCTCGTCATGGCAAATACAAGGTACGATTGTTCTTGCTTCGTGATGATGTGGTGCGCAAAAGATATCAATTTCGCCTCAGCCGCCATTAAAACTAGTCGGACAATCGAATTTGCTGACTGGTGGCCAACCGAGTTCAAAGTGGGCATTAAACACCAACCGCCACCAACCATCATCACTGTCGGGTGACTTGGTCAAGGCTCAACGCGTTGTGTGAATGTTATCCAAGACCACAGTCGTTACCGGGACTTGGGTTCATTTCGCCCACGAGTTTCATTTAATGTCTATTGGCACTTTGGCAAGAATATCAAAAATGGTGAGCTCTAAGAGATTTGTTGGCGTTTGAGAAAGATTACGAAAAAGTCTGCGAAAGATACACAAGAGTCTTACATAAGTTGGTAGACTTTAGCAACACAAAAGTCATGCTATACAAATTCTTCAGAAAGGTAGCCATGAGCGTAAGCGAAAAATGTTCGTTTTTTATTTTGGCTTATTAAACAAAGAGGAAAAAAAAATAAGGAAAATGTTTGTCAACATCATGCCCTAAGATATTTATTCTGTATTATGCTGTAACGTTCGAAGAAAAAGAGCATTTTCAGAAAGCTACGAGCCATCTATAGTGTCTGGGCAGGAAACGCGTTAAATTTTCATTACCTGTGATTGAAGAAATATTTGGACTCCTTCTCTCAAGAGGTTCGAAGCTCGCGGTTGGTGAAGCAGCATGGTAGTCTACATAATGAGGCTTAGTATATTTAGAAGAATTTGATTTGAAAAATCGTGACTCGAGCATGCTTTCCCATCCAACTAAGTATTGAGTGCACTACAATTCTTATCTGAAGTTTTATTAGTTTTTACTGCTAGAAGTAGATTTTTTATTGGTCCAAAAGAGACGTGGAATTTAAAATTGTATCTCTTGCTGATGGATCCTTTGTTGCATTTGCACTTTGCAACTTTTGTGTGACATATAAGTCAGAGAAGGCACACCGCGAAAAGGACATCCACTGGGGCTTTTTTCGTGATATGAAACCCCCAAGCCAGACTTCAAATAGTGAAGAGATAAAAAAAAAAAAACAAAGAAATTCGAATTGATTTCAAAAATCTGTCGCTAAATATAGGGTATAGTTACAGGGTTGCTCAGAAAATTCAAGAAGTAAAAATTTCGATTTTTCTCGGGACTGAGGTGCAACAGTAGATCAAACGAAAGCAAATGCTCTTCACCATCTTTTTAAAGGAGCCTTGAAAGCAAACGTTACGCCTTTGTTATATCCTTGCAATTTCCTTAAAAACCTTTGTTTCGATAACACTTCAAGTGGTTTACGTTTCCATAAATTTTCCGAAAATTTTTTTGTTGAAATTTGAACAAAAATTCCATCAAAATTTTTCTTTAACGGTAAGAAAATTTATTCACGTTTTACTTATATCGTGTATACTTTGTTTTCATTGCACAAACACACACACACAAACACACACTATACTTAAAGTAGTTATCAAGAAATCGTGCCTGGAAGTAATCAATGTGGCAACTAATTCTTGTATAAAGCATTTGCGATTTATTTTCTAAAGAATTTTCAGTGGCATTTAAAGAGATATCCATAAAATGCTTTGCTTCGGTGGTTAATACAAAAGTGTTGCTCAGTATTTATTATTATAAGAAAGAATCATAGCATATTGTACGAAGTGATTTAATCTTCTTCTTCTTCTTCATTTCATAGTTATTGACGCATTTGAGTAAATTTATCTTAGTGGTGTTAGATAACAATAGTGGAAGTGGGAAAGTATGCATGATTTTCACATTTTCATATAATTACTCTTTGCATTATTGTTACATGGTATGTGTGTGTGCATAGCTGTTAAACGCCATTGCATTGCATTGCATTGCATTGCCCGCAACTCGTACTCGGCACTAACACACACACACACACACACAATTGCCTACAAATCAATGTGACCTTTCTTCATTCATTTGCATGATGATGCTATGTTTATACAGCATCTTTGTAAATTTTAAACGATTTCTCTGTAAATTTCCGCAACAATAGAAAGAGAAAGAAAAACAAATGAAAAGAAAAAAAAAAGTAACCAGCCACTACCGGCGCGGTATTTCCACACAATTGCACAATCGCTTCAATCATTTATACACACAACAATTGTTATTCATAGCATTTTTTTTTCCTTCTGTTTTTATTATTGTTTCAATAATTTCTAGTTAATATGTAACCATACACGGGTAATTTGTTACGTACATAGATATATGGGTACAGGTAACTCCAAGATAATGGAGACAATATCCGTCGAATAAATTATTAAGAAATTTTTGTATAATTTGGTTAATTTTGTTGCACTCATATAGACGCGATGCAAAAGTATTAGTGAAGCATCATAAAATTTCAGTGTTCCTAACACATTTTCCGTCAAACTCTGTGGAAAGCATCTTAAGTTTTAAAAACATTTGAAAGACTCCTTTCACACCATAATGCTGTCTGTCTATCTGTCCTTATAATGGACAGTCTGTCTATCTGTCCATACAATTGACTGTCTGTCTATCTGTCCATATAATGTTCTCTTCTCCATTATTGTAAAAATCGGGACAGAAATTTGAAACTTGGCCGGAAACTTGTTCGTGGTTCAATCCTTTATTTATTTGAAAGACTTGAAAGTAAGCTCATAAGTACGTTGTAAGGACTGGAAGCCGAATGTGGTAGTTTGAAAGCTATCTCATAATAATTTGAGATCTATAGCAGGACATTTTCATCATAACTTTTGCACTAGATTTACACATAAGTGCTTTGTTACAAAAATGTCTCAATCGGTTCACAATTACAAAAAAACGGGAAAGACCATGACCACCTTAATAGATTGGAGATCTAAGGGTGGCACTTTGAAAGAACGCGTAGTGAAGTAGAGGACCTTTTCATCATTTTTCTTTTCATTATCACGCCATCTCTCGTTCCAAAGGCTTTTAGGTACTTTAGAATTTTGTTATAGGTCTACTTTTATACCTACCGTACCGAAATTATTTCGTTACATTTTTAGTACATTTTCCTTCTCATCACCACTTCATCGTCCATTTTGAAGCCTTGTAGAAATTTTACAACATTTTCGATCAATTTATGTCACTACATCATTTTGTGATACAAGGGTATGTTAAGTTTGTGCGGTTGTATGCAACACCCAGAAGGATTTGAAATAATTCCTCCTTTTATTATACCGACCGATTTAATATTACTTCCTGACCCGATTTAAGCTTGTCTGTCCGTCCGCCCGTCTTGTATTCAACCTACAGTCGGCAATTTTTAAGATATTTTGATAAAATCCCATACACCAACATGTTGTAGCCCAAGAACGGACACTAGTAAAAATGGGTTGAAATACTTTTTCGACAACTCTCCATATAAAGGCTTATTTTGAAAAGTTATTATACAAATAACTGTATTAGGCGAAATGGTGGTGATGGGGCGTTTAATGGTGGTGGACCGTGTCCCCCTATAGTGTTTTTACTTATTAAAAAGGAATGCATTTAATTTTCCCTCTTTTGGTCTGCACTTACCTTCGGTTAACTGTAATTCATAGAAATTATTATTTTTATTTCTATTACCTTTGGTTCTCTCTGTCTCTCTCGGCATCTTTAAATTTGTTATAAACTTGCAAATTGCTGCTGTTGTTATGGACGACGGTGGTCGTCGTTATGAATTATTATTGTTTGTTATATCACCTTTTTTTTCTCTCTTTTTTTTTTTTGTTTTTCTATTTCTCTAAATCTCTGTTTAATTTCATGTGAATTGATTTTTATTGCAATTACATTTGTTACAGTTTCCACTGATGCTGATAATCTTTCGGTTTTATTATTTGATTCGTGGGGACTTATGACTGCATGTTGTTTATACTGCACTGTGCATACAACAGGTCACTTGTAGTCATTAAACAATTTCACACAATTTTTTTTTTAAAGCATTTTCCATTACCACGTTAATTTAAATACAAGGCTGAACGTGTTTCAATGTTATTACATTATTTAAATTAAATTATTTTTATATTACACTTTCTTTACACCACAACTTATTCTCTTCCTCTTTCTCTCTCTCTCTCTGTCTCTTTTCGTAGGTAAAGCTAAGATTTGTTTATCTATTAGAGGTGTAAGTATTTGATTTGAAAATTAAAAAAAAAAAAAAAAAGCATTTATTTGCAAACATCACATGAAAATGAAAAGAAAATGCAACAAAACATTTATGAGTTTATGAGAAGTAATACGAGAAAAAAATTAAATCTGATTCCCTAGTTTGAACTATGTTTGTATATGCACCCAATTCTCTTTTTACACGAATTTTTTTTACACGTATTTTTTGGGAACGTATCTATCGTGTAAAAAGAGAATTAGGTCTAATTAATTTTAACAAGAGATTTAATTTGTATTCGACAAAGAGTTTAGTGAAATGAACTTGGACTGATCTTGATTCGTCTTAGAGCTGCGTTTTGGTCAGGTAAGGCATACTGTACTGTATTTTCATTGAAGCGTAATATTAGTTTATGTGCGACCGACACTCCTTATTATCGAACGTGCAGGGCTATCAGCTACATAACGAAGGTCACTACTCAATGGTCCACAAAATAACTAAAAATTACACATGGCATAGGATTACAGGTAGAGGGTCGACAAAGTGGAAAGGTCCGTAATATACAAAAAAGAACTCGAAGATAATACCAGTTGTGCATGGGTGGGGACGACATAAGCAAGGTTTACAACACCCAATGCTGACCTAGGCCCGATGATCCACTAATTACCAAAAAAAAAAGGAGCTAGTAGTCAACAGTGGATTTCAGATAGAGGCGAATGTAGTTGAGGTGGATGCGAGTGTCTTACAGGTAGAACTGAGTTCACTAGAGATTGGTACATTCAACACAAATCGCAAAACCCATTGGTCCATAACATACAAAAAAAAAATAAATAAATAAAAAAACAGAACTCCGAGATAATAGTTTGTCAAAACAAGATTACAGCTAGGGACGACATAGTCAAGATTTGCAACACTGAGCGCAGAGCTGCACTGAATAATTCACTAATTACAAAAAGAAATAGAGATAGTAGTCCATAGTAGATGGCAGATAGAGGCGAATGTAGTTCAGATGGATGTGAACGCATTACAGGCAGAAGCGAGTTGATTACGGATTGGGACACTCAACACAAAATGCAAACCCAACAGTCCACAAAATATCAAAAGCTTGCAGATATTTGTAAGCCATAGTAAATTTCAGGTTAACAGGTCAGCTCTTATACGTAGAGGGGAGCTTATTACAGATTAGCATTGTCTAACGCATCAAACCAAATATTCCCAGTGACAGTAAGAGGTGAACTATACAGTTAATAACAGGTATATCTCACACGTAGATTACAAGTACGTAAAAAATAAAAATCGTAAGTAGTCGAGTAGGTAAGAACCGTGACTACCAAGTCAGTGTTCGTGGTTTCAAATTTCAAGTGCAGTAGAGTATGCTATGGTCTTTGATAGCTTTAGTGAGCATTCAGCCGATAACAGCATAACACTAATCGATTGGGCACACATACTATTAAGCTGCGGCCACCAGTTCCACCTCTATTTCTTTCTCTTTCTAGGTAACAACCTCTGAGTGATTGGTCATATCAAAAGAAAACAAAAAATATCAGATGTATAAACATGAAGCTGCAATGAATTTATTGTATAGAAAATACAAGTTTTTTGGATGAAAATGATAAAAAGTATTTCATTTGAACTATTGCTCATTGCTAGGTATATATTTTCCTAGGACAAACAAGTCAGATAGCCGTTTTCGTACATTTTCGTAAGAAGTGAATCGTTGTTCAGCAAATGCCTGTCCCGTCAATGCAAACAAGTGTTAATCGGGAAAATTCGAGTTTGACGAGTAAATAGTAGCTAGCATCGTCTGCTTGACTGATTCCTGTGTATCGCGATCCAGTTTTACTTATGGATGATCTCATGTCTTGAATTTATGTTGCCTTTTCTGATATTTATTTGGTTTTTTGAACAACGAATCCATTAATTGTTGTTCGTACCGTTTGATATTAAGCCTTTCACCAGAATTTGACAGTTAATAGGAGATCACGCTTTTCTAGTTCTCTCAGAGACATCTTCCCGCCAATGTAATTCAGTCTCACAGTCGTTGATGACAGGCCTGGCTATACCTATGAAATATTACGCTTGCAAATCTTAAAATCGATACGCTTTTCGTACCCAGTTAAGCTTTATTTTTGTATCGTGCGATGAAAGAAAAAGTGTTCTCAGTGAATGCGATTCATTTAACACAAAGCTTGATAATTTCGTTGGTAGAGAAAGCATTTTTGCGTTGCGATATGTATCGACATGATTACTAATTAATGCCCCCATATGTCCAAGACTGATGTCTAGGGGCTAATTATGGCTGTTGTATTTAAATGGCTGTTGTATTTAAATGTCTGGCATTAGTGCCGCAGATAAACGCTGGCCAACTACTAATAGATGACAAGATACCGAAAAAAAAAGAAAGTGGAGCACAGATAAATAGTGCATAAGCTATCGAAAAAGTCGAGATACTAGTTAGCGTGCAAAAATGAATAAGAGTGTACGTGAGTAGACCACAAAGAGACACGAATATATTATAATAAAATGTCTTCAGTTGAAATAAGTTGACAGCTCTTTCGATTTTGTACTCATTTTTACTATTTTTGACTCGCTTTGCACGTTGTCTGTTATTAGCACATTGACCGTCGCAGAGACCGAGATTAAGAGGTCAAACTTGGCACGTGTAACCTTAGTTGATGGTTACAGAGCAGGTTAAAAATTTATATTTAACAGAAAGTGAGAGCAAATATAAAAGAGGATCATATCTCAAACAAACGATACACAAAAACTGTAACTTGGAACCCATAAGAGGTATGGATTTCAAAGCAAGTATAAATATTTTCTAGAACTACGTGGAAGGCCTGGTCGATGAACCGCCACAAAAATCTGAAACTTGCAACACATAGGAGATATGCGATTGAAATCTGGTGCAAATATATCTTAGAGCCCGCTTGGGAAATCTAATCGATCAGGTGTCGCATTCGCATTTAATCAGAGGCGCAAGATATACCTGAGACGACATGATGGAGAACGCCGATACCTTCTAGTTATGGTTAATATGTATTCTATATATTATCGATGATCATATAAAGAGGCCAATTTTCACAACTGTTGCTTAAGATGTAAATCGAGACAGTTTTATGTAATTTGGGAATCTCTGCTTATACCAAGTAAATAAATTGCAAACAGTCTATACTGTATGAAACTAAATTATGCGTAATCGCAGATAAACAAATGTCTAAAAAAGGTAGAAAAACTTTGTCGTTTTTCACAATGCGCTTCTTTTTGTTTTCATATAAAAACCTCATAATACTTAACGGAGACCGATAAAAAGATATTATGTGAACATACAATATATTTGTTTAATATATATATATACATACATAGGTAAGTATGTCTTTGGCAGCCTACGTACATACTTGTGCTGCAATTTCTCTTTTCTGTTATTGTTGTTGTTTTAGGTATTTTGCAATTTCCTAGTTGACCAACAGACTGACAAAGAAAGATATTGTGTTGACTGACGCGTTTTGCGTTTGCTAAGCGATTGATGACAAGAATGGAAAATAATACGAAAAAAAAGTCGCACGACAAACGAAGCAACATAATTAAAAAAAAAGTAAAAAGTCGTTGAACTAAAATGTTTTTTTTTTTTAATTTTTTTTTTTTTTTTTTTTTTTTTGCAAACACATCAATAATTACAAGTCTGTCTATCAAAGCTTCTCTTGCTTGGTTAGAAAATGACAAACGACAATATGTGACGTGCGTTTAAGGAGAGAGTGAGAGAGAGAGGGGAAGAGGGAGAGTGAGTGAAGTTGCGTTGAGTAAATGGTGTTGGAGATAAAGCATAAGGGTTTGTAAAAAGCTTAAGGGGGCATATAACTTTAACTTATTTAAACGTTTTTCACAATTAAGGTCAATAGTCGTCTGTCGCTACGATAAATGAAAAAAAGGTTTTTATTGAAAAACTAAAATCTCTTAAGGGAATAAGTATTACGATAGCGCATTGCCTCAGACGCCCCCTAAAACTATTATTGTGTTGTCAACTACCTACGCATCTAAGATGATGAAAATCGAAATGGAATAACACCACGAAACAAATTCTGCAAGCAAAGAAAAATTTTACTACTTCCATGTAGTAATGTGGGTTGCTTTCTTTTGTCAACGAACCTGCCAACTCAATTTCACATATTGGTCTGATGTGATTAAATTAGCTTCTTGGGTCTTTTCCTTTAGCATCAGTGTACTCTCATCGTAAACACATAATATTACGGTAAAAGTTGATCAAAAACTATTCTTAGTTTAAATGAGAAAAAATTTGATTACATACTTTATGGGCCGATTAAATGTTCCTTTAAGTGTAGTTGCAAACAAATGAATTGCCTAGAAATAGTATCACATGTTCGTCTAATAACTCGGTAGTTAGGAAACTGGCAGGTTAAGCAAAGCAAGGAATTTGCAGGATCTTTACATCCCTTTTTGTTCCTAAAGCTGGACAAGTCCGTTAAGACGCCGGCTTAGATCAAACTAAGACAGCTTGAGTCATTAAAAAACAACTCGGTCATTATTAGCCCCGTATCTATTGCAGGGATCCTGTTATCATCATCAATCCACTTCAGTGATCTATTGTGCTTACAAGAAACTTAAATTCCATGATAAGCTAGAAAGATGATAAGTCTAATATACCCACAATATAGACCAGCAACCAGTTAGCGATAGCAGTATATTACAGTGTTATATTATGGCGTATAGTCAATTAAAACGAGGGATACATAGAGAAGCTCGATATTTGAGTAAGGTTTGAGTGAGTTATAAAGATTACGATGAAACTATGCGAGTCGCATCTGAAAAGAAACGAAATTGAGCTGCTTTTTAAAAAAATTGATAACAGGCAATGTAAGCGTAAACCACGTATAATGCAAATGTACGAAAAGATCGTGCCTCTAGATGGACAAGGACACACAAAAGGTGACAGAGTTAAAGACACGATTGACGTCATGCAAGATAAGGTGTTGGTGTGATTGGCAGGAAATCGTTCACCACGAACTTTTCCAATCAGGCCAGATGAAAATTTCCCCTCTCCTAGCGCCAAGACCTAAGGCGATAAAAGTGCACAGTTGAGACAAAGCGTCTAGAATTAGTTCTTGTTCGTTTCGATTATCATTCGTTTCGTTCTCAGAAAAACTCTCTTAGCGACATAAAGCTGAATTTAGAAGAAGAGTGTAATGGTAATGGACGCAGTTTTTCCCTAAGAAACTCGGAGATTTTATTATCGTGAAACAATGATTTCAGCAGAAAAATGCCAAAAGATTGTCGAAAAAGAAATAACGTAAGTGGTTAAATAAGACCCATTTTAAAATACAAGACTTCTTGAGTTTTTGGATAGCTAATAGAGGTACGCAAAGTTATTAATCAGGTGCAAAAAGCTCTTCATTATATGACTGCAAAAGCATTAAACTTTAAAGTTATTAGGCTTGATTAATGTATAGGTCGAAGCCAATAGCGGTCTTTGGCCGCACGCGGCTCGGACCAAGAAAGGCATTATTAGAAAGGTTTGCAAAATTTTCTAGCATTCAAGGCAATGCAGTTGAGCCTGCTGAGCTTTGAAAAACTGAAGAAACTTGTCGTAGGTGTTTATTAAATACTTCGAGTTGGTCCCCAAAAAAAAGTAAATATTTTTATTTATATTAGCCAGTTAATTGTGTCGACCTCTTTAGCGATATACTCGCATACACGTCAAATAGACAGTATGTCTAATATGAAATTAGAAGAAACAGCTTTAACCTACGTTATCATGGCAAATATACATTTCTAATGAAAAAATTTGATGAGAAAATTCGACAAGGACGAATGGACGGCTCATGATTTATATATTCGTCATATACACTTAACTAGTTAAAGAATAAAGTTTGTTTTTAATATAAAAACAGTTGTGTGAAAGAAGAAGAAGTACATCAGCAAACACTGTAGCTTACTCTACCTATATGGGCGTACATTAAAAAAACAGCTTGACACATATATATTTTCTAAAATATATCGTTATGGCAAATACATATTCATAATGATCAAATTTTCATGAGGAAATTCGGCCAGGACAGATGGACGGATCATGACGTATATATTTGTCAAATACAGTTAACTGGTTAAAGAATAAAATTGCTTTTTAATATAAAAACATTTGTGTAAAAGAAAACGAAATACATCAACAAACACTGTAGCTTACCCTGACTGGTACACTAGAAAATCGACTTCGGCTGGGCCAAGATATTACGGATATGAACTTTTCAAACACCAAAAATAATATTCAAAGGGATTTTTAACCCGGTCGTCTTACGAACTATAGTTAGTAGGGGCCTATCAAGATGCTATTTAAAGCGATCCCTACAAAAATAAAATTGTGAAACAAGTTTTATAATTTATTCAAAAGCCAAGTTAGATGCACATTCTAACAGCAAATGTTTTCAACTCTATAAATGTCAGAAAATATGTTTCCTAAGTAGATAAGCTAGAGCTGCGGATTGGCTGAGAGAAAAAGTGCGCTTAACGAATTTCGTTATGCTTAAATGTAATTAGGATCTATTTTACGATGAACATATTAGGTAAGCTTGGTGGGTATAAAGATAGCTTCAGTTAATGTCAATTATCTCTGGTAGATATTAGAAAGCATTTAGTGTTCGAATTTGTTGCAGACTCATTCAGTATATAGTGTTTTTTTTTCTTTTCCAAGGCCATATGTCGTTTTCGTCTCTTTTTTTTGTTCTGTATTAATTAATATTTGGGAAATTCTGTTACTCTTCTATATGTATTTCCATTAAAATATTCATTATATTGTAACTGTACATATCAATCTAATCGTTTGTATTACGACAAATGTCCCAGTTTTTTATAGTTTTTATTTTGTCTTTTTGCTTATTGTTTTTTTTTTTTTTTTTTTTTTTTTTTTTTTTTTTTTTTTTTTTTTTTTTTTTTTTTTTTTTTTTTTTTTTTTTTTTTTCGAATTGACATCAACTCTGATTGTCGCCGCCGCTTGTTCTGTTATATAGTTTGCAGTTGCTCTTTACACGTTATTACAATTGTTGTGCGAGTTTTTGTCTTTTTTACAAGAACTAATGTCTCTACATATATATATACACACATGTTGATTGTATCTTAAACACCATCAACTACACAGAAAAGAAAAAAAATCGACAAAAAAAAAATGTAAAGAATGTAATCTATCAATGGAAAAATGAGGAAAAAAAAAGTGAAAGAGAAAACAAGAAAAGAAATACACAAAGGTTATGACGAATCTTTTGAAAGCTACCTCTACGACTTGAGTGTAAAAATAGTGTTAAAGTTCTTATGGTATGGGTTGGCATTAGATTATATTGTATATTAACTTTAATTTATTCATGTCCGTCCGACCGGCTATTGCCGGTTCATTTAAAATAAATAGAAAAGGGAAATTTTTCATACGCTTGATATAGTGTGGGATTAATTCTAAAAATTGAAATTTAAAAATGGGTGTAGAACGCCCACAATAGTCAGAATGTTGCAAGAATTTCGAAAAAAAAGGAAATATTTACAATAATGTAAAAAGTGTTAAACCAAAAATTTGGCAAACTTACCTTTTTTTTCCTTCTCCTCGTTAGTGAGGGCCGAAATTCGTTTTTAACCACCCGAATATTTTTTTTAATTAAAGAAAAACAAATTTTTTGATAGGTGTCTTGATGCTTGACAATTGTTCGTTATTAAGTACGCTTCATATTGAGGACCGAAATTACATTTTTGCCACCCCAATACACGCATTTAACATTTGATCGTTGAGCATTCAAGGATCCCTTCTCATCGAGAGTACTTAATCTGGCGAACGGAAATTGCTTTTTTGTCAAACCAACATATTTTTCATTAATATACAAAGTTAATAAAAAAAAGCAACATATTTGATGTGTGTGGTTGGCGTTCAGTAGTCAGTCGTCTGAAGGTAATTATAGCTTTCTTATTTTTACATTACTTATACCTTTCACTTTTATTGCCCAGTCTAATGTAAATCTGATAAACAAGTTGTGATTTAGATCAATATATATATATATATGTATATATATATATATATATATATATATATATATGTGTAAATGTGTGGACATGAATTTTTGCTTTCAAATAAAAAAATTCAAAATCATTTTTTTGAAACGGTAAACAGTCGAAGATAATTCTTATGAGGATGGGGGCTGGACTGAATTGACTTTAAGCTTGTCTTCTTCATCCACTTTTATACTCCATAAGCAACGAAGTTGGAAGTGAAAACTTATGAAAGTGAATAAACTAATGGAAGAAGGAAAGAGTTCTAAACAGACTCAATTAAATTTTCTTCTTTTTTTTTCTACTCAGGGGGTTTTTTTATGTAACATACAAAAAAAAAAAAAAAATTGTACTCGAAATTTTCTTCTAATCAATGCATTATTTACTAGCACTTGACGTGACTTATGAGATAATCGAACTAATACACCTTCGACGAGGGTTTGTAAAAATGTGCGGCGGGCAACAAGTTTTGTTTTACTTGCATGCGATTTGCAATAGAAAAATGACTAAACTGACTGAGCAGCACTAGTGTTAGTAGGGAGAGCAACAATTTTTTTTTATATATATATATATATATATATATATATATATATATATGGGGAGGTTGACCTAATATTTTAGAGACAGTGCCAAAGCAACTGAATACAAACAAGAAGTACTTTGTACAAAGTACAAACACGCAGTATACCAAGCGTATATATCAAGCAGTATATGAAAATGAAAAAAGAAAAACAAAATTCCCTGCCTGTCTCTCTTGCTGTTTTTGTATTTCTTATTAAAAATGTTGGCAATAAAAAAAAAAATGAAAAAATGAAAAAATTAAATAAAAAGATAAATATAAAACAGCTAACAAGTGAGAGAATTTTTAAAATATGTGTACACACAGCTTTTGGTATGTAATACACAAAGTGTATTACAAGGTGCATATGTAATGTACAAGAAATTGGTTTTACTAGCTGTTTTTTAAGCTTCATATAGGCCTATTGGTGGGGTTGTCGAGAAGGGAGTGGGGCGGAGGGAGAGAGAGGGGGGGGTTAGTTTTACCACGATAACCGTTGAATTTACTTTCATTTAATTAATTGTGTGTGTGGCTATGAAAATGAAAAGCAAAAAAAAATTTCTTTAAAATAACTTTAGCGAGCAAGTAATTGATTTAGGAAATACACAGATCGAAATAACTACATTATGCCGTATGCTTCAGTTTTTATATTTTACATGATACATGATACAAGAAATTTTGCAATAAAACTGTGAAAGTACACATATTTGCACGTTTCATAGGCCGCCTTGAAATTTGCCGGTATATTAAATATTGCATTGCATTTGCCTTATCTGCTCACACTTACAATAGACTTCAACTGCTGTATAATAGATGCTTGCATGTATTTTGAGCAGCGGTATTTGTTGATGAAAATCATAAAGTAATTCAAAGTATGGATGGGCACAATGATTAAATTCGATGATTATGATCTTTCTTTATATAAATTAACAATTTTCCATTTTAGTATTGTTGAGCTATTCCGTGTATACAAAGGCAGAAAATTTCATTTTCGGCATTCATTACCTTTGTTGTTTGATTTGACGAAATCTACCTGCCGAAGCCCATCAAACACTTTTAGAATCTTATGTTGTTGGTGTTCCAACACCATAATCCCAATTGTCGGTTTTGATTTCAAACGTTTAAAAGTGATGAACTTAATGCCAGTTTCCAGCCGTTTACATGCAATGGGAAATCCTTATTAACATACGAATTGATAGAAATTTCCATTACGAACGATATCAACATTGCGATTTCATTGCTTTCCAGAGGAAAAAAAAGGCAGAATTTTCTGGCGATCAAAAGTGGATGTCTACGACAATCCCAAACACAAAGAGCCGTGAATTACTCCAGGCGGGTCATCCACATCGACATCGAAGCGGAATATAGTCATGACCACAAAGTTATGCTGTGCATATGGTGCGATCAGCTCACGCAAACTGTACGACGAACTGCTAAAACCGAATGAAACTATTACTGCAGATATCTGGCGACGTCAATTGAACAAATTGAACGATGTATTGTTGAAAAAAGGACCAGCAAAAGCACTTAACAGACGCTAAGTCATTCTCTTCCATGACAAAATTCGGCCATACGTTGCAAGAGTTTTTAAGCATATTGTGGCAGCTCGAATGGGAAGTTCTATCGCACCTGGCATACTCACCAGACATAGCATCTTCTGATTATCACTTGTTCAGGTCGATCCAGCATGGCTTGGTTGGCATGCGTTTTCGAAATGCTAAAGGAAGTCAAAAAGGTGTCGATGATTGGATCGTTTCTAAATCAATAACGTTCTTCCGACACGGTATCGTCATGTTACCAGACAGATAAGAAAAAGTTATAGGAAATAATGGAAAATTCCTTGATTTGCAGCAGATATTGCAGGAATTTTTCAAACGAAAGAATGATCAAAATTCATACAAGCCCCCAATACACCTGTATTTTCTCATGTACACCTAATTCTCTTTTTACACGATAGATAGGTTCCCAAAAAATACGTGTAAAAAGAGAATTAGGTGTACAATATTAAAAAGTTCATGTTAGAATTCACTTAATTTATTTCGTGCTTACACATTTTAATTCATTAAATATTTTATAAAAAAATAGCTTCTACTTTGGAAAAATTCATAAATATAAAATCGTGTTAAAACAAAATAATTCGTGTAAAAAAAGAAATTTTTTTCTTTTGAACTCGTGTTAAATTAAATTCGTGTAAAAAGAGAATTGGGTGTATATATATAACCTGATCGACCAATAGGAACGCTTGAACTTATTGGATTATTAAAATGATTTTATTCACGATATCATACATTGCAACCTTATACTTCTCCGATCTTTTTGCCGAAGAATGCGAAAAAGTAAATTTTTCGAACTACGATTTTTTATATTTACACGGTTTAATAGTATTATATATAATAACACGATATGGAAGCATATGCTTTTGACAAGCAAGAATAGACTCCTCACCACCAAAAGCAAGGAAGACAGATAAAAGCAAAGGCCGAACTAGTATGAATGCGACAAAGATATATCGATGGTAACCATTCTCGCCAGATCAAAGCGCTTAATGACTGAAGAGAATAATTGGCAGATTGGACATAGAAACTCTGGTTGAAATGACCAGTGTAAGTGTGGTGCCACATGGTGGTGTAGTAAACACTAGAATAACGAATTGTGTTGCCATTAAATTTTCCCTACCACACCCAGTATTGGTAATGAAGGAAATGTAAAAACCGTTTAGAATTAAAAGCCATGTTTTGTTTACACGATCTCTTCTCAATGTCCACTTCCATTATATGCATACATATCTTTATTTATTTCATATATATAAGCAATAAATTTCTCATATTTATACAAAAAGTTGAAGCAACAAAAACTATATGTATTTTTGTTTTTAAACCACCTTTCACTGGTGGATGATAATGAATACTCTACCCATTAATAATAAAGTTTTATGTTAATTTTTCATATTTCGATTTTCTTTCTCTTTAATATATTCATCATCATCTTCAAGCAACGTTTTCAACGATTTTGTTAAACATTTAAAAATATGCAGAAAAAGAAGAAAACAAAAATAAAATAATAACAATAATAATAATGATTATAATAATAATAATGATAGTAAAATATTCACTGACTCTCATGATTAATATAAATTTTGTATATTAATTAATGACTGATGCGTGTGCGAGGAGAGAGTGAAAATTTGCAATTAAGTTATTTGTTAAACGTTATTGTATTTTGAAAACAAATTAAAAAAAAAAATAAAAGTTCACGGTATTGGTATTGAAGTTTAGAAATATAGATGAATGAGATAATGGCGAAGAGATTTATCTTATTGGGTTTTACTGCGTTGGGGCGGAAAAAATAATAGTTCACCTGGCGTTAGTACAATAGTTTAAGTATGCTTAGTTTTGCTTGTTTACATGTCTGTCCTTCCGTCATTCCCGAAATTTGTCCGTTCTTTCGTCTATTCATACGTGTATTTGTTTATCCTTCCGTCCATTCGTCTCTCAATGTCCGCTTGAAAATTGAAATCTAGCATAGGCATCAGGCGTGCACAAGAGTATGAATTATGTCAGCGTTAATAGGTTTCATGTTCATATTCTGTAACTGCTTAATTTAAAAGTGAACTTGCTTAGCTTTCTTCTCAATTTCTTTTCTCCCCCAAACTTCCTTGCACATTAAAAATGAAAACTGAGAGTATGTCCGGGATCTAGGAAGGTTCCATTTTGAGCCGCCTACCATTTAATCTCTTCATAAATGATTTTAAGGACTTGGTTGGTAAGGATTGAGTTTTTTTTTGGGTATGCGGATGACATCTTTTTTTGCTCTACAGTGACAAGGTAAACAATTTGCATTCGTTTGAAAAAAAAATTGACGAGTCTTTAACAATCGTTAACTTCCGGATGATTGATAACATGCTTTGCTTTAACTCCAGCAACACTAAAGCCTTATTCCTTGGCGAGAATCAATTAATCGCTGATTGAGGAGTAAGTTTCAGATCTTTGATGAATCATAGTAGACACAAATGGTGTCATCGACAGTGAGTCAATTATCCGACAAACTATCTCTTTTGAGGCAAGAGTTTTCTTAAAATGAGTACCGTGACATCGAGTCTTTTTCGCTTCTTCGTTCATCAGAAAGCAATTTGAGAAATTACTTCACTAAGATTTCTCTCAACTCGAAACACGCATTAATAAGTCATTGTAGGCAGTCCTTTGACTCGCCGAGCTTAACGGATAGTGATGCTATCAAATTTTCCAATAAGCGGTCGTTTGGTGATAGCCTTTAATATTCTGGCATTACACGGATGCGGAATAATCCTTCCTCTGATTACTTCGAAGTTTCGTTGGTTGTTGGCCTCGTTGGATTTATAATTTTAAAATGTTAACTCGACCTGAAGACATACATATATATATATATATATATATATCCTCCTTTATCATCAAATTTTCTAAAACAATAAAAATACACTTATCTTAGATATATAGGACTCCGTTCAAGTTACGCATAGGTTTCTTATTTGCTGATCATTTATTCATTCGCGTTCGCTGGATCTCTTCTTCTATTCGCTTGCTCTGCTTTATATTATGCTTAATACATTTAAAACGTACTTCGCATTAGGCTGTAAATGGCGAACAAGTTATCTTTGATTAAATTTCTTTCAGATCCATTGACATTGAAATAAAAATTACATAACATTTAAGTCGTTACACATTGCAGACGTTTCGTATTACGCTAAATTTCTCTTAATGTTGATACTTAACGAAGTTTAACGGGAAGCTATTATAACATTTTTTTATTAAAAATATTTGCAAAGCATTAGAGTAAATAAAAGAATAGACAGACCGTGCGTTGGCATACAACAGACAGTGGCAAATGCGGCCCTTTGCCTATAATACATTTTATGTTTTGACTTTTTGTAGTCGCTTAATACTTCTTTTTTTTTACTTTTCGAGTAAATTACAAAATTTATTAAATAATAACTTTATTAATAGTACGAGCGTAATGCAAAACAGATGTAGACAAACTGATAAGAAAGTCAATGCCGCGTTATTATTTAAGTATGTAATAATTTTTTAATATTCGTAAGAAATTTGAAAAATTTTATTAACAAACAAGTAAAGTAAAACACTATAGTGGAACATGGCTTGCTATTATGTACCCTATACCACTTCACTTAACGCAATTATTTGTATAAGGACTTTTGAAAATAAGATGTTATATGAGATTTTGGCGAAAAGTGCTCCTATTCAAACCATTTTCAATAGCCTTTGTTCTTGGACTTGGAAAAGGAAACTTGAGGCTACCAAAGTATCCTGTAGGTTGAACACAAAACTACAAGACGGACAGACGGACAGACAAGCTTAAATCAATTCAGATAGAAGCACTGTGACACATGGCCCGCTATATCCTACACCATTTCAAGTAATGCAGTTATTTATTTAAGGACTTTTGAAAACAAGATATTATATTGGAAGTAGCGGAGCCATTTCCAATAGCCTTTGTCCTTAGTTGTAGGAAACTTGAAGTTAGCAAAGTATCCTGTAGGGTGAACACAAAAATACGGAACGGACAGACGGACAGACGGACAAACAAGCTTAAATCGATTCAGAAAGTGATTCTTAGTCAATCGGTATAATAAAGGTGGTTATTGCCCATATCCGTACAAACGTCAGTTGTGTAGGACACAAAGGTTCATATTCAGTTTGGTGTAGCGTCTTCAGAATCCTTTAAGAAAGAAAAAACCAGTCTAATGTCTACCTATATAAATAATATTTCAGAAAAGAAGAAAAGCTTTTGCATATGAAAAACATTATCTACGATTTGTTAATCTAAACTGTTACCGAGATATTGTTTCTATTTGTTCTATTTATTAAGATGACGAGATTGTTTTGTTCGTTAACTTATTATTTTCTATATATATATATGTATATATATGCATATATATATATATATATTTCAAAATAATATAAACTTATATTCAATACACATACAATGAAAAGCAGATGCTGTAAGATATGAATCATTTGACTGAAAATAAACGGTCTTATCTTATGCTATAAGCTGAATGAGTTGCGTATTAGTTAAGAGCGCATGATATTTTATATTAGAGAGAAAAAAAAATTCTCAAAATATTAAATTATATCAATATTTTTATTAACATCATGTTATTAATATTATTAATATTTATATTTGTTAAGGAATATCTACCGGCTTTTCTCTCTCTTTCTCTTGCTGGCCTTCTCGTCTCCACTTGGAATGTAGAACAGGAAATTTCTTTCTAATCAGTCTGTGCGCCACAAAGCAATTATTTTTAAAAAGAAAAAGAAAAAAGTGAAAATATAAAATCTATTATGGCTCACCAATTAGATCCAATATATATATTATAAGCTAAAAATAATATACAGATATGTATATACATATGTATAACGCCATGCGAAAATTTCTTTTGACATTCTTCACAGCTGTTTTTTTTCGCTTTTACGTGTATCTAGCATAATGAGTGTTGATCATTAAATGTAATTTGAAATTTGTGCCGATATTTTAGAAAATCACATTATTGATATTAAATATTGAAAGTGTAATTTCGACGACTTCGTCCCAGGTAGCTAGGAGCCTTGGTCTTTAGGAGCCTCTTCGGTCGGTTATTACTGAGGGATGTTACGGAAGTCAAGGTCTTGACCGTCTTCGGTTATATAGTCTAAGCATGATTTAAGCTTTAACAAGAGGTAGAATAGTAAATAGAGACTTTCGCCGTGAGTTTATGTTTTTTGCTTGGGCGAAACATTTTATGATTATATTTTATTTATGATTTCACTTAAAAGCGACTAGAAAAATTCAAAGGCGCCCCAAAAAAAATCTTACACTAAAGGTCAATATTATGTCCCTCAGTACTTAAAAGGCACTAGAAAAAATCGAAGGGGCCTCAAAAAAACCTTACACTAAAGGCCAATATTGTGTCCGTCATTCCAATCTTGGAGGTCTGAAAGTGGGAACCAAGTAGGAATCAAAAAAAAAAGCCAGAAATTTTGTAAGTATATCTTCGGTTCAATTTAACAAAAAATTTCCAAGAGATATATAACGAATATGTTCATTGGAGCTGAAAAGAGAGAATAGAACGGCGAAAAAAACCCAAATAAGTGCTTCGTTATTCACTTATAGAGTCCAAATGTTCAAATGTAGATGTCCGCTTTTTGTGTAATAAGTATCCGAAATTATTAAATAAAAACAACTAAAAAAGTTAAATTCGGCGGGGCCCGAATCTTGCTTACCCACCATTACGCTTTTCGCATTCTACGCTGCAAGTTCTTTTTTTTGATACCCATATCGCTGGTATTATTAAGAAAAAATTAATCGCGATCAAATTTTTCTTAAAAAAAACTGAGTTGCGTTCAGTTTACACTCCACTGCACGCTTCTGTTCTGACCAATTTACACCATTTTCAATACCAACATGCGTGCAAGAACTCCCAATCTTTATGCCAAATTTGAAGCGGATAGCTTCTTTCTTGCGACCAGGAGAATGTGTGCCACAAACATTACATTAGACACACAGACAGACAGGCATACTTAAATCGCTATAGAATTCGGTACTGATCAAGAATATATATAAACAAATGTTTACCACAGATATTACACAGACAAAGAAGCAAGAGGACGGATGGACAAACGGTGATGAGTAAAAAAATCGGTTTAGAATTTGATGTTGACCTAGAAATTATACACTTTACGGGGTCTCTGAACCGTCTTTCTGGTTGTTGCAGAGATAAATTTACAAAGAAATTGCTTTTGAAAAAAAAAAAAATTATTTATTCATACCCGTTTAACTTTTCTGTGTTCTCTGCCATTGACTATGCTAGTCTTAACTTTTCGATTGTAGATATACTCCTAATTCTCTTTTTACACGATAGATACATTCCCAAAAAATACCTGTAAAAAAAATTCGTGTAAAAAGAGAATTAGATGTAAACAATATTAAAAAGTTCTTGTTAGAGTTCACGTAATTTATTTCGTGCTTACACATTTTAATTCATTAAATATTTAAAAAAAAATAACTTCTACTTTGGAAGAAGGGAATTATATCTGAAAGTCAGAAATCAAAAATCGTGTTAAAACAAAATAATTCGTGTAAAAAAAAAAATTGCTTTCTTTAGAACTCGTGTGAAATCAAATCCGTGTAAAAAAAATCGTGTAAAAAGAGAATTGGGTGCGTAGATATTTAGATTTAGATATATATATACAGAGAAACTGTTTTCTCAATTTCATTTTTATTTTTACTTAATTTCATTATTTTTTTTACACTTCATTACGCTATCAAAACAATTTTTTTTTTCTTATATGAAAAATATATTTTTTTATATCTATGCAATAGATTTTTTTAAATATATATTTTTCTACTACTGCTGTTACTTTTACCGTTTCATTTTCATGCTTCATTAAATTTGTTTTTATTACGTTTTTCCAATACATTTAGGATTTTTTGTTTTTCGTTTCGAAGGCTTTAACAAGCAATTATTTTCATTTTCGGATATATAGATTATATGCGGGGATCATGTATTATAGCGCGAGGGATAGATGTAGCATCCATTAAGCTTCTGCCATCAAGATTAGTAGTAGAGTAGTCCGGTTGTTTCTAACAAGTACCTGATCCTAAACGCCTTCCACTATGAATATCTAAATTGCCTTTGACGACAGTTTGTACCGTTCAAGTTCCCCGTATTGTTTGGAAATTGTTTGTGGCACATTTTATTGTCCTTCCTTGCGTGAAAGGCTAATAACCGAATCCAAGTCCAATTGCCGACACTTGATAATGCATATAACATGCAATTTATTAGTGTTTCATGTGTTACTTTACTTTACCGGCCTAGTTGAGTAATGTTGCACAATATTACATACAAGTTTTTGCATATTTTGCAAAATTTATTTTCATCTCAGTTCAGTTTTTTCTCATTTCATTTATTTTTTGTTTGTTTGTATTCTCAGCTTTTCTTCATGTACTTCTCTCTCTCTCTCTCTCTCGCTCTCCCAGTCTCTTCGGCAAATATAATCTCAATATAACCTTCAGAAAACTAACATATATTAACTTTTACTTAAGATATCTAATCTTTATTAGCATTAGCACGGTTGTGTTTGTATATATTTTTCATAAGAAGCCGTTTTACTCCTACTACATGTTTATTATAGTTATTTGCGGACTTGACTGCCTGTTAATTTGAATGGTGATTTTGAAATTGCTATCACACTGAAACTGAAAAAGATGTTTTCGCCTTACATTTTTTTTTTTTTGATTTTACAATTAATTTACAAATCATTGTTAATAAGTAACAAAAATAGAAAATACTTCAAAAAAAAAAATTGAACAAAAAATCAGTAAAAGTCTATGTATGTCAATTTTAATTATTGTTAATCGGTTTTAAGTATATATATTTTTTTTTTGTCGCTTAACTTCTCGAGTCGTAAAAAAGTGATAAATTTCATCTCATGACTGACCGCAATTTAGTTGCGCTGTTGCTAACAACTATGCTCTAAATGATTAGCTTTATGGGTAGATGAAGGTGTTAGTTTAAGCAATTGATTGTTGATTACATTCTCATTAACGCTCAGGAAAGTGAGAAGATGTTTTTTTTGTTTTTTTTCTATTGAAATGGGATTTAAAAAATATATATATAATTTGCTTAAAATGAAAATAATAATTGCAACACACGAAAAGAAAGCTTCAGAGACACTATAAAGTATTATCTTCTTGATCAGCGTGAAATTCAGAATTGATTTAGCCATGTCTGTCCGTCTCTGCGGTGTATTATTGACACTATGTTGGCCACAAAAATGAAGATATCGACTTCAAATGTGGTAAAAACTTTGGAAGTTTTTGCTCGTAGGTTGGCATTTAAAATGGGCCAAATTAGTCAGATCAGACGCGAGCAGTGGAGAATAAACTGAACGCAAGTCCATTTTTCTTAACAAAAGTTTGTGGGTTTTTGCTCATTACTCACAAATTATGAAAGATAGAAGACTGAAATTTTCTACATTTACTTTACAGAACACTCTACTATTTATGAGCAAAAATATGCCACGCCCATATAAACTTATAAGCAATTACACTTTCCTTTTTTTCACTTTTTTGAAGTTTTATCCTTATTAGTCATAAGATAAGCAAGACAGAATGTTTTCAAATCATTTTGTACTTTCCTCAAAGGAAGATATATTTTTTACCTGAAAATGCCTTAATTGTAAAATAAATGTGGTCGGCACTCCGACGTGGTGGATTAAGTTGTTCACCACAATACCATCGGTATGGGTTTAAAAAAAAAAGGTCTTGAAGAGTAGAATCCGACAAACTACGTGTGTTACTTTCAAATTAAATACCGCGAACACGTCGGCCTCGTAGATTAATATTTTCGCAATAATACCGGCGATATTTGTATTAAGTTTATTTGAAGAATAGAATCCGTCATGTTACGTATGTTACTTCTAAATTAATTATGGTGAGCGTCACGAAGTGGTGGATTCATTTTTTGTTAACACTACCCTCTTGTGAACTAAGGGATGGGAGATAAATTTTATCCCATTCACTTTTTTATAACTGTCTTACTTGTTTTTTTCTTATATCCACCTCTAGTTGGTAGCAGCCAAAGTGAATCAAAGAAAATTTCATAAAATAATATATATCCTATAGATTTGATATTATGAGTGTTTGAGGTGGGTAGGTCTATCAGTCCGGCAATCGTTGAAATTTCCATGCAAAGTTTGAGATAGAAAACGTTTATCTCGAGGATCCAATTAACCTGCATTGAGCTTCAAAGCAGACGATAAATATTAATAATGGTTTCCGTGATAGCCAGAAGTTCCAAAATTTGAAAAAACGCACAAGTATAAACTATAGCAGATAGCGATTCGAAATTAGCGCAACGCCTTCCATCGAAATTACTTAAAGCTTCTAAATACTTGCTTGAGATGACAAGATTTAGCCAGATAACCTTTTTCTTTGGTACACTTACCATCGAAGAGAAAAATATCGCTTATATATACACGTGATTTATGAAACAAGCGATTTATTCATGCTCGTCCGTTAGTCCATCTTATATTCATTGAAATTCTTTCTAGGTTATAAGCTTGAAACTTGGCACGGATTTTATGTAGGTGTTTCCGTTGATACCCTCACTGCTGAAAAAAAAAACGAAGAAGATAACCCTAAAACTTAGCACAGATGTTCATGGTTTACTTCAACAAAATGACCTTCAAAGTAAACGCCTTTTCTTTAACAGTTCGAAAACTAAAAAGCGGCGAAAAGCAAAAAAATTCCCCAGATGCTTTGGATCGCAGGTGAACGACGCGTAGATATTAATCTAGAATTTGGTGCGTAAATAATTAACAGACCCTCGATATGATTTAATGCAAAAATGTCTCAGATCGGCAGGAAAACTTACTTGTGGCAGGGCATCGAACAAGATTGTATTTTATACGCCCTTTGGGGGACTTATCCTCCCGCCACCTTAAACTATTAGGTAAGATTTTTGCTAAAATCAGATGATCAGGACAAGCTTTATGGACTTCGTGTAATGTTCGTAGATAGTTGGGAACTGCTATGAAAATGAAAAAAGTTCCTTCTTCTAGGCTTAGGTGATTCTAAGAAACATTTGTAATAAGCTTAACTGTAATATATGCACTGGATTGTAAATTACATTGCAATTATGGGCAGATCGTTCCACTTTTTCGTAATGAAGGTTTACGCCATCCTGACAAAATTTTGGTATTACAGTCTAGACCAATATCTGCCAAGCATTGTAAGTAAGGAAGATCCCATGCATAACTGGGGGTAGATTACGCCCCTTTTCGCAATTGAGGTTTAGACGATTCTGATAAATAGTTATACCGAGTTTTAAAAAAAATATCTGCCATAAGCTCTATGAGATAAACAACATTATTGTATTGTAGGTCACGCCCCCCCTCATAACAAAACTTGAGATGAATGTTTAGTGTAAGTTGCTGGTTATTACATATTGTGGGCATGGTTATAGATAGATTCTTGCTATTTGCGAACCTGATTTATACCACTATATAGACGGCTATGTAGACGCGTAGAGTAATACGACTAAATCGGTCCATAATTTAGCCTTGTTACATATAGGCTTTATAGGACTTTCCAAGCGTATTTTAGTATCTTACAACTGGTAAGGCACAAGCAACGTGTCGCTGTCATCTCTTATAAAGGTATAAAACCCATTTAAGATTGTGTGGACTAAACAGGGCAAGTATTCAAAAATCGTTCTAAGCTGAGTATAATTTTCTTAAAGTGTTTTCTATTATTTTTTATTGACTGTTATTAGTTCTCCAGTTACCAGACTAAACATTATCGATTGCACTTAAAACCAATTGTTTAAACAATTTGTTTAAAGATCATTATACATAAGAAAACAAAGCATATGACACGTACATCGTTATACATGGTAACTAAAGTTGACTTTAACTCAAATTTTCCGCACTGCATGGAATGATAACATTTTTAAATCGAATAGTTTTTGCATTTGTTTGTAAACTCAGTAATAACCTTCAAAATTGCCTGGCTTTCCCTCTGGCTCTTTATAAAACCCCCGGAAGAACGCCTTTTGCCCTCACTGTATTGATAACCCTAACTGCAGTATATGTTGGAGTAGAAAAATTTTACTGCATAAGAGAAGCACAACGAAGTTCAATAAGCTTTTTTAAAATCAATGCTTAATGAAATTTTTTATAATACTCTTGTAATATTTCTTGTCATACTCTAG
The DNA here is from genome assembly GCA_000688715.1 of Glossina pallidipes. Classification (NCBI taxonomy): domain Eukaryota; kingdom Metazoa; phylum Arthropoda; class Insecta; order Diptera; family Glossinidae; genus Glossina; species Glossina pallidipes. Next base: position 203,954 of record KK500082.1, read on the forward strand.
AGCACGATATTTATTGCGTGGAAAAGAAATGAAGTCCAAGTCCATTATTGTGATATAGTTGGAGTCAGGTTAGAACGACCGTAAAGTATCCTACAACACTTCGCGTAATACAGCCATCGCCCACCACCATTATCACATAAAATACCAAACACTACGCCCTGATGCCATGTAAATACTCACTCTTCAGTAAAACGTTCATAGGGGAGATCCAAAACGTGAACCGACATAGTCCAGATTTAGTAAAGTAAAGTTTCTTCTCAAAAAACTCACTATACACAATTGCGATTTTCCTCGTAAGATACGAAAAGATAGGGTCTTCCTAAGAGTCTTTGCATGGAAAGACGTCCAGCAAATAGATCTATGTAGAGTAAAGTCTTTGCATGGAAAGAGGTCCAAAAAATAGATCTATGGAGTGTAAAGTTTTTTATGTTAAATTCCTATTTTGTATCGGTTCTCATCTAGCACTAATTATTTACCTTTGCGAACATATAAAAACCTATTTTTTCTAGGACCGTTGATAGGTCGCGAAACTATTAAAAAATTAATTCCATCTCATTGAAGTTCTACGCATTCATTTACTGGGCTATTCAGACACATATTTCCTATTTTTTTTGGGTCAGAATGAGAGGAGATTGGCTTTCGCGTGATGACTAATTTAATCTCTCATCGACCTCCCGAGCTCTTTCACGGCGCTTTGTATCTATTGATGCCTGTTTTCATCGGCTTAAAAAGGCTTTCCAGAACGAAATTTTGCTAATCATTATTGGCACAGGCGTTCTGTCCATACATCCTTTTCCCTATACATCCAATAACTTGTTGCTTGTTTCAACGGTATTTTAACCTTTCCGATTAAAAAAAAGTAAAAAATATCTAAAAACCCCCTTTCGGCTTTTCTCATTTGCTGGGGCGCCGAACAAAAGCTATTGCGCAAAATCAAACCCTTTCTACTAACAAGTCCCGCTTCAACAATTATCAAAATATATAACGGCCATCCGACTTAAGTGTGAACATTACTACGCAAAAATTCAGTTAAGTCCTCTGCTGAAAACAGCAACGAAATAACTATTTGGACAACCTAATAATATGGAAAAATAATATTTTTTATAAATTTTTTTTATTGAGAGCGTGAATATCGCAAATATTTTTCACAATTCGATTTTTTGAAAACAGGTCATTACATCGGGAACGATGTAATGTAAATGCTCCGACCCCAATCATTTTTAATAAGCGGTTGTCCTAAGACCAAAACATGGCAGTGTATAAAATTTTAGCAAAAAAGAACTACATTTGTGATTTTGAACACGAATATATAGAGTAGATGGATAGACGGACACATATGTGTCGACTGTTGTAATAAATTTTGTGTTTGTTATCGCGCACTATACTTTCTTAAAAGCTTTTAAAAATTACGGCCTGTGAGTTAAATCAAAATATTCATGAACAGACATTAGATGGATAGGCACAAACCCAACTCTTTGTCAGCCTCAGATGCCATGGTTTAAGTTGATTCAAATTAATCTAACAAACTAAACAAAATAAGAATTTCATGTTTTTCTAGGTATGGCATACACATCCGCACAAACTTAACGCACTCCTCCCGCGATCAAATGAGGAAATAACGGAAGCTAACGCTATTGATAAGCTTAACATATTTTCCAAGCCATCTAAACTAGTTTAAGGTCGCTTTAATGTAATTGGAAACTATCTGGCGTTTTTATTAGAAACATCTGAACAAAAATAATAATAATAATAACATGAAATAAAATCTGGGTAAAGGATGTTTTAGTTGCACTCTTAAGTTTACTACAAAGCATTTATTGCTTTCTCAACAAAAGCATAGCATTTTTCCTGCATTACGAACGCATGATATACATATATATATATATATATATATATATATATATATATATACTCTGAGAACGACGCACTACTTAATAGTTTAAATTGCTCATATTAAAGGATAATAATAATGCATGAGCATGTCTTTTGTCTTTAAGTGACATTTTCAACCTTGTAACAATTTTACAACTACTGCTTGCCTGCCTGCCTGTCGCTCTCAAAGGCAGAAAGATAAAAACACAAAAAAAAAAAAAAAAAAAAAAAAAGAGAAACTATTTGAATAAAATTGAAAAACAAAACAAGGAAAAAATTTTTAAAAAGAAAATGCGGTCAAATTTTTCTATTTATTTCAAAAAAAAGCAGAAAGAAAATGCTTTACCTACTTTTTTTGTTTTTCTAATTCATACATACATACATACTTCAAATGAAGGAATACATTTTTCCACTGTTTTATAGGCGATTGCAAATTTGCTACAGACTAAGGATTGTGTTATATCCATTAGGGAGGGATAAGATTGAACTAAATAACCAGCAATTCGTATCGAAAACAGCCTACGCTCTGTATTCTTGATCAGCCTAAATTTTTATACTTATATACCTATGTCCGTCCGTCCGTCCGCCTGTCTGTCTGTGTGTTCTTCATAGATAGGAAAAGGTAAAATGCGATACAAGACTTTTCACTTCATGGCTGCAGACCAACTTTGATAATGGGCGTGCTTGGCCCGCAATATGTGAAACAGCTTAGACTGTAACCTATAGCAGAAAATTGGACACAAATACTTACTTCCATTGAAATGGCTCCTATCGATCAACTGATATGCCCAGAATTAATCAAAATTTTGCAAATTTCTATTCATTCCGGTAAAAAAGCCGCTATTAGAGTTTTCTCACTAAGCTTGGTTTTTTTGTACCCTCCACTATTTGTGGTAGCAAACAGGACTTGAAATACATCAACTTTTTTTTAATATCCATAGATTCAGAATCCGTGTCTGAATCAAATCACTCAACATAACATTCTGGACCATTTTAAGCTCGTCTGTCCGTCTTTTTTTTTGTGCCACCTATAAGTGGCAATTTTTAAGATATTTTGATGAATTTTGATGCGCTAATGTATTTTGGCCTAAGGACGAACGCTATTAAAAATGATTCGGATTCGAACACTTTTTCGACGACTTCTCATGCAAGGTCTTATTTTGAAATTTCGATATGTGGATGGTGGAGAATATCTAATAGTTTCTGTTTGTTTTTTTTTTTATAATTGTTTTGTAAATTTTTTACATTCGGCTGTCAGTCTCAAGATCAAAATTTCAATCTTGAAATGATAAAATTTTTTTCCACATGTTGTACCCATCGCCGAGGGATGAAAGATATATTCATTTTGTCAAAAGGAAACCTCAGAAACTCCATACACTATACATATGTTCTTAATTAGCGATTTAAGTTTGCGCGTACGTCTATCTGTCTGTCTGTGCAGTATCTGTGGCAAACATTTTCCTGGTCGCAAAAATGCAACAATCAGCCTCAAGCTTAGCACGTAAATCAGAAATTCTTGCACTCAGATTGGTATTGAAACTGAAGCAGATCCGAGCACAGCGCAACACAATCTGACACCACCTCTGTTTTCAAAAAAAAAATGTGGTTTTTGTTTGTCTGCTGTTACTTATAAACCAGAACAGATAAAATGATAAAAAAATGTCTTTATATTCTAGCAGTAGCCCTGTATGTAGCATCTGTTCAAAAATGGGAAAATCAGCCATGCCCCTGCAATACTGGGGAATATTGAAATTTCACTATTTTATCGAAATCACCAGAAAGAAGTTTTGGTGACGATCTGTAGGGTTGAACATAAAAGATTTTCTTACTCATTTACTTGCATATATATATACACACACACACCCATATTTTATATTAATTGAAATTTATACGGAAGGAAGAACAATGATATTTAATATAATTCATGGCAATTTAGAAATTCATTAAAACAACTTGTAGAAAGTGAAATGGACTGATGTTATGGATAAGACAAAAAAAAAAAAAAACGAAATTTGCTACAAAAAGATGCTCAACGAAGCGTTTCTATTGACGTTGTAAATGCATTTTGCGTCATGAAATTTTACGAAAATTTGTTGCACAGCATGATGTACTAAGCATTGTATTAAACTAACAATTGTTAAAATGACATTTTAATATACGATCATGTACTACACGCTCGTTAAAATACATGTACAGTAAAACCTAATATAAAATACAATGTAATGAATGTATGTGTGTGTATAAATAATTGAAAAAAAAAAAAATAAATAAAGAAAAGCATTTTGTTTTTTTTTTTCTCTTCTTACAAATAAATATTTGAAATATGACAAGAATATTACTTTTATTTTTCTTGTTTGCAAAGCACTCCAAAGTGTAATGAAAAAAAAAAAAAAAGAAAAAACAAAACGCTTTAATCACATGGCTATTATATGTGCACAAAAATATGCACAAAGCAAACATGTCTTTTTTCTCGTTATATTTCTTTTTTTTTTTTGCAATTATTTGCAATTGCGGTTTAAATGATTTCATTTCACTTAGCGCATATTTATTGTTTTTACGAAGAATCATAAAAAGAATAGAAAAAATAAATTTACATTCGCTTTTAAAGCGAATTTCGTATATTGGTTAACCAGCCTTAGTTTAAATATTAAAATTTATTTATTAATTTCGATTTGTGCCGGTGGTTGTTTTGCCATTTTTTTTTTATAATTGCATTGCATGCCGCTAAGCTAAGTGATATCTTAACATTTTTTCAGAGAATTTTTTCTTTCAATTTCTTATGAGAATTTCTTATTAGATTTCAACGTTACTCGTTGGGCGTCGTCCCAACTCAGGTGTGGTGCTTTGTTGTGCAGGGATTGTTTATATGTACAATTTTCATAGATAAATTCTAAGCGTAAACATAAAATTCATTATCAGTCATAAATTTTTGATGAACAATCAATGATAATAACAAAATAGATTGGAACGAGCCACATGGTAAGAGCGAGTCCATAACTCTGGTGTTGATGTATGCAACACCAGGAAAGACTTCATAGATAGCTCTAACTTTTATTATTCCAATGGATTCACAGAAATTTTTTGTTTTAATCGCATTCTGTCCGTCCATCCGTCTTCCTCTCTGTCCATGTGTTACTATGCTCAAACTATAGGTAGCAAATTTTCAATGTTTTATTGACATATTCTGGCCTAAACACACAAGATCGAATCAAAAACGAATAGTTGCCCCTAGAAATTCTCCATATTTTGATCACACTGTCGTGCGAAAAAATATTTCTCGTTAAAAATTGGCACAAAACAGCACTTTGGTATACTAAATAAATGTGAAAATTTTTGAATCGGATGAGACTATTTTCCGAAAACCCTATTTTTAACAAAAGAGTAAATGTTTATATGGCATCGGATCGTAATTTTTACTATTTTTGTGATTGTTGCTGGTCCATAATAATGATTACATATCTTAATGCGCCCTAGCGATTTTCAATCACATAGATCCATATCTCTATTTTGACGGCAACAAGGTACAACCTGCATTGATTTATAACGGTATTTATAGGTAATAGAGAATAATCTTCTTTAACAAAGAAATTGACTTACAAAAGCAGAATATTGTCGAGTAACATGTTGGATAAGCTTTCATATTTTCAATATTCTTATGAAAGTAAACTTTTTCGTGGCAACAAGGCATAGTTGTTTTGTGTTTTATGACAAAATAAGGCAAAGATTTTATCGGACAAAGCATAGTGTAGAGTGGAAAGTAACTCTGGACAGCCTATGAAGAAAGTTTCGACTTTTCGGCGGAATATTACGGATAAGTGAGCGGATCCTATGTAATATGGACCGACATACATATGTATTTTATAAAAACTCAATTATTTCAATGAATCAATTGGACGACACTCAGTTGTGTTCCACTGCTACCGATGCTCAACCTCAACTCAAGATGTAAGATGTCTTCGGGCTAACGACTAACTTGCAAAACAAAATAAAAGGAAAGAAAGAACTCAAAAAAAGCAACCACATGGTTAATAAAATGAAAATAAGAAAACCGGTATTATAACAGTTAAAAAAAAAGACTCAATCATAGTAAGTAAAGCTCACAATAATTTGCCTAACAATTGGCGAAATAAATGTTAATAAATAAAGTAAATAATTTAACTTTGGTTTAAAGTCTCAACTAAGAAACTTATTTGTTAGTAAGTAAAACAAAAGTATTGAAAATTGCCCTTAATTTGATGTTTTCTCATATTCCTATCATATGCTTCTTCTTATTATTGTATCCACCAAGAAAGACTAAAGGATTTAAGAAAGATTTGCTCTTCGTTCGTGTCAGAGATGTCATGAAGTTCACCTTCTTTCTTGATCAATTGATTTGTCCGTTCATCCGTCCACTTTTGCTTTGCTGGAGACTTCGCGCTTGCAAAAGTTTAGTTCGAAAGAGAAAATTAGCTACATGCTCCTAGTTGAAGGTGTCAGATCAAATTTGAAAACTGGTGTCGAAAAGCACTCAATAATTTCCATAATAAGAAAAACAAAGAAACTGTAACTGCAGCCTATAGTTGACAAGAAATATTGCTTTGAATTTTATAAATATTTTCCAGAACTATTTGAAAAATTTATTTACCAGTGAAATGGTCCCCGGCTATTATTAATCAAATATCTTGCAACTTTTATTTAACGATTTGGTAACGGGTAGGTGACTAACTATAATCATTATTATTATTATTATTTTTAATTTGTTTTTTTAAAACTGTCATCGTTTGGTTTTTTGGCGATTTTTAACTTAAAACGCATGACAGCTTTATAGGAGTAAAACAATATTTCAAGCTTTTTATTATTGTAATAGATAAAGCAAGCGTAGGTAGTATACGTACGTAAACGTGATAAAGTAATGGAGAAGTTATATCATAAGTCACACAGTAGACAGTAGCAGTATAAATACAAGTTAAATTTGGATGAACTTGCAATTTACTCTGCTTAGAGTGGAATTCAATCTAAAGGACTCAAGAAGGTTTTGAGATCATTATTTTCATCTTAACGGAAATGTGGACAAACATGACCCTTTTTCTTTAGTCGCCCTCTTGACAAATGTCTTGACAAGTACATCTTCAATTATCCGAAGAGTTATCGGCACAAAAATATTTGAGTTCATTGTTATGACATAGAGTTCCATCGCTTCTGTCTACAATGCTTCTCTTGTGAAAATTCATCATCTGAGACAATTAATTCAGTATTAGAAACGGCCAGAGATCTGCTATATCTGAGCCTGTACTTTAATAGTGCGTCCCTTTGCTTGTAGCAGTGAAAGTTTTAGGGCTTCTCCCTGCTCGATAGCGCTGCTTTTTTACCAAGAGCTATATCTGAGCCTGTACTTTTAATAGTGCGTCCCCTTGCTTGTGCGCTTCTCCCTGCTGGATAGCACTGATTTTTTACCAAGGCTATACCTGAGCCTGTACTATAATAATGCATGACCACGCTTGCAGCAACGAAATTTTCAACGCTTCGCCCTACAGCATAGCTTTTTTTAATAAGGCTATGTCTGAGCCTATACTTTAATAGCGCGTCCCCTTGCTTATAGCATCGAAACTTTCTGCCCTTCCCGTGGCTGGATATCACTGCTTTTTTACCAAAGCTATATCTGAGTGCATCCCCTTGCTTGTATCTGCGAAAGTTTTAGCGCTTCTCTCTACTGGATAGCACTGCTTTTTTACCAGGGCTATATCTGAGCCCGTACTTTAATAATGCATCCCCTTGATTGCAGCAGCGAAATTTCAGTGCTTCCCTTGGCTGGATAGCACTGCCCTTTTACCAAGGCCATATCCGAGCCTGCACTTTTAATAGTGCGTCGCCTTGCTTGTGCACTTCTCCTTTCTGGATAGCACGGACAATCTAACTTTACGTTCTGACTAAATATGTTTATGAGAAAATAAAACTTAATAATTTATTTATGACAAACGATTTGAAGAATTTTATTTTCTTATTATTCTGTTAGGTCACAAACATTTCATTAGCTTAGTATATCTTTTATATAAAAATGTGCAAAAAAAAAAACCTGCACATAATATTGCATGACAAACATTCGAGTACGGGTATCAAATGCAAATATCTGCATATATCATGATTCGTTGCAGTCTACACATAAATAGAAGTTTTTTTTTTTGTTTTAGTCTTAAAAGTTTACTCGTGCACATGCTTGTAAAGGAATTACTCTTAAAACGACGTAATTGAAAGATAAAATTTTTTTTTTTGTTTTTTTTTTTTTTTATAAATAAATATCAGCTTTCTTATGACTTTTTTAAGCATAAAATATTTGAAAAACATATTTTAAAAAATAGTTGCCAGTGTTTGCGACTTACTTTAGCATTCATTTCACATTTTATTCTTTAGTTGTTAGTTAGTTAGTTAGTTAGTTAAGTGATTTAATTAAAATTCATATCACAATTGTTTAACGTAATTAAGAAAAATCTTTGCAAAGCTTAATAAATCGATTAACAAAATGTTTGAAATCACTATTGAGAGCATAATAATAATTCAACTTTTATCAGGTCACATAATACCTGCCGATGTATTTTTCACACAACTCGCCCTAAAGGAGTGAGAGAAGTTTATTTGCCTCAGTGTGAATCGTTAATACGCTTAAGTAATTTATCAGTAAGCAGAAGTTAAGCTAAAAAGTCTTCTTCTGTTTCGATTTTTAGTGCCCTGATCTTTAGGTAAATTAGTGATAATACAAATCGGAAATGATGAACCAAAGTTCGAACATGGGAAAACCGATTCCAAATCTCTCTATGGCCGGTACATGTAAAAGACCATGCAAAGCCAAAAGTTGTCAGTTTGCCACTTGAAACCACTTGCGATTCGACTAATCAGGCGATGGTAGCACATGTTTGATGTTTAAGTCAATATTTGCAACGCGTAAGGCCCCATCTTTCGTCTCTTATATTTCTTGTTGTGGGGACCTCACGTCCATTTTTGCAAATATCTTTAACCTGAGTTTTTATTCTTCAGCTGACAAGTTCCAACTTCATATCTACATTTCTTCATACCTAAAGACTAATTTTTCTTTTTTTTATATCTTACACCATTTGTATGTTAAGTTTGGACGGAAGTACGTATACGTTCAGAGTCGCTTAAGGTATACTCACCAATTGATGCCGAATCCTTTTCTGAATCGATCTAAGCTTATCAATCCGTCTGTCCATCGAGTATCTGTCAACGTACAAGTCGCAATTGTTGAGATATTTTGATGAAATTTAGTCCATTGGCATGTTTCGACCCAGGAGTAAACATTGTTGAAAATGGTTCCGATCAGTCCACTTTGTCGTTCACTCCCCATATAATGCTTTATTGCAATTTTAAAAATTTTCCAACAAAATTTCTCGTGTGCTAATACCTGAACATACCAAATTGAAATAAAAAATTTGGTTCGCCTGGGATTATTTTTCGAGTTCCCTCTCATATAAACGTTTCTACTAAAACCGAGTTTTTGCACGATAAAAAAGTATAATTTTTAATATTTCATAATAAAAATAGGTTCATAACCCTAAATTGCCATAAAAATCACCCTTGCCGAATTTGGATCACGTAGGTCTACTTTTTGGCTATCACCGATCAAGAAATATAAATCTTTATATGTCAAAACAATCTAATTGTTGACGTTTTATGACGAAAGTTTGACCAAATTTGATCCACATAGATCTATTTCTAGGACTCCACTTCTTATAAGATTTCTTATGAATAATAACCCCTTCAGAAAAATGTTCAATTTTTAATATATTATACAGAAAATTAGTCCTTTGTATTGAATATTGAAGTGCAAGAAAATCCCATCGATTTTCATTAGTATTGGCCGAAGGGCTTAGAAAACATTTTCGCATAGTTTTCATCCGATCTTCATTTTCATATTTTAATTTGTATAACATTGAGAATTTCAACGCCAGAAGAAGAAAGATGGAGCGGATATAAGTAAATTGACTCGGAATTTCATATTGTGTAAGAGTGTACTGATGACTGCTCACTCTAGAGGTTCAATTTCTTTCTTAGTTTTCTTTAGCCGATCTTTTGATAAATATAAATGCATCTTCGATTATCCAAATCAGTTAACTATTATGAAATATAGTCCCTTCTATTTTACCTATACCGACAATGTCCTCCACCATAGGCATGGAAGATACCGCCCAAGAATTAAAGAAAATAATAATAAATAAGTAAATGAATTACGAAATAAAATCCGGTGAAAAGTCATCATCTAAAATAAGTGAATCAGTAGTAGAGATGTGTCAGAGACTTGCCTTTAGTAGCAGAAGCATAGTGAAAGCCATAGCCACCCCTTGTTTTTGGCAACAAATCTTTGCGCATGTCGGATAGCAATAAGAGTCTAGCATTTGGTTAAGGATAGATGCGCTCATGGGAAGATCACAAAATTGATTAAATGAAATGAATGTCGCATTAGCGATCATGAACACACACGTTTTCTGGGTTAACCGAAGGCAACATAGACTAGAGAGAACAAGAAGACTGGACGTGGATTTTTTTTTGCAATCTGAGGGTGAGTATCAGAAGGTGAGCATTGGAAGGTGCACATCAGAAGATAAGAGTTAATCGCAGACTCCATATCCAATATATTACTGAAGAATCAGTTAGAAGGGAAGGGTCTTGCGCGAGTAGAAGGGAATCTCTCCTCAAAAATTGTGTGAAAACACCTCGTTACAGTGACAAATAGATCCATATTGGAAGATCAAGTGAAAACAATGCAAACCGTCCCCCGCCCTCAACTCTACAACTTACTTGAAAATTTGAGGTTAAGTTGAAGTTCCTTTTAACAGCACACAAAAGTCAACAACAAAAACTTGAATATGGCAACTGTGGCGGCAGATAAGTGAAATAAATCGCATTGATAAAGAATTTATGCAATTTATGAGAATCTTTGACGCACATTTTCCAGTTTTTCTTTTACCCTCGAGAATATCATTATATATACGCCTATATTCGTGAGTTGTGTTGCCATAAAAATTATATTTAGAAATTCTGAACGAAAAGAAAGAAACATTTTTATATGATAATAATAAAATAACAATAAATTTTCAATTGAAATAAATTTAGAAAATTTTATAAATAGAATGAACGGTTTTTATTATTACTATACTTTAGTGAATGATTTTACATTTAATGTAAAATTAAAACAAAATTGCAGAAATTTTCTACGGAAAATTACATTATTACCTAAACAAAACGATAATTGTGCACTTGATTTGTTATTCCTATTGCATCGCCCAGAAAATCGCATCGCAGATTTAATAAAATATATGTATGCATACACCCAATTCTCTTTTTACACGATTTTTTTACACGAATTTGATTTAACAGGAGTTCAAAAGAAAAAATTTCTTTTTTTACGCGAATTATTTTGTTTTAACACGATTTTTAATATTCCAGGAATTTTCTTTTCCAAAGTAGAAGTTATTTTTTATAAAATATTTAATGAATTAAAATGTGTAATAAATTAAGTGAACTCTAACAAGAACTTTTTAATATTGTTTACATCTAATTCTCTTTTTACACGATTTTTTTTACACGTATTTTTTGGGAACGTATCTATCGTGTAAAAAGAGAATTAGGTATACATATATAATAAGAGTGTGATCAAAAAGTAAGATCAATATTCAAGTTAACTTGCACGGATATATCGAATTTCTACATTGGTAGCATTACGATGGAGCTCTACGTCAAATGTTTCTCACTAGCACGAGTTTAAATTTGAGAGGAGGTCCTTATCTACAACTTGGTAAAATCACTTATTCGAATCATGTTATACTTTGATAAAGAATTGAAAGAAGTCTTCTCGTACTAAGGACAGAACTTGCGATCCATGACAGATTTCAACAATGGATAAGACTAGAGTGTAAAAATAAATTTGTATTTAGTTAGCAAAGACATGTACCATCGATGTCTACAGAGTTCTAACGTAGTTCGATTAAACAGTCAGTGGAGCTTTCGTTTACACTGTGCATACAAATGAGTTTTTTAAAGGTTTTTAAGGGGGTACAAAAGTACTTTATTTAAAGTAATGTCCATCCTTAGCTAATACTTTTCCCTATCTTTCAGGCAATTTTGAAATTCTAGCTCAAAAGACGAACCCTAAAAAAACGTATCGGTTATCGGTTATCATCATTAGAGTCGAAGTCCTGTTCGAAAAAACAATAACTCATCTATTGAAACTTTTGTTAATCAGTAAGAGCGCCATCTGCTGACTATATATAGCAGGGAGAGTAGGACGGAAACTCACGATATCATGACTTTTGGTATATGTTAAGCTCTCGTTTGGGACGTAGTATTCCTTAGAGGTGGTTTCATTTGGTTGGAACAAATTTTAAAGCCCCTCTTCCAGCTGACCCTTTCAAATAGGGTCATGAAGAATATTCAGCCTTATCGTCGTTGTTATGGGTAGTCTCTTTAATGGTTATTTGTAGTAGATGCACTCTTCATCACTCGTAAGGAGATAGCCGCACTATACCTTGAATCAATCAGAAAAAGTAAATTCTTTTTTGGCACAAAACTCCGTCTATTTAAAGCTCCAAGCAACTAGGTTGTATGCACTTTAGTGCGATGAGTTAAAGGCAGACAGTACTTTCAAATGAAGAAATCACAATTTTATTCTATAGCCTAAGAGCATTAATTACAATCTTTTCCACTGAACCGGACTAAATTAATTTGTACTTGGAATGTGCAACAAATTGAAAGAATTAAAACTCTCCAATATGCAGTTTCAAGAAAACGTAAGGTCACCATGAACCCTAACAGTATTAATTACAATCTTTTCTATCTAAACCTAGCTTAACTATGACTGTAACTCCTCACAAACTTCACCACAAGGTGTACAGAGCGTATATAAACCTTGTTCAAGTATTACTTAATGCCAATTAAAGTACCAGTGGTCACATCTCCCAAGTGATACGTCCGCTTTAATAAGATATTCAACATTCGTTCGAGATAATGGTGTACTATCTGCCTATAATCTCCACTTCGACACAGAGTAGATTTTTCTCTCTTATCACATCTAAAAGTGGGAATCGGAGTACGTACCTTGCTCAAAGTAACATTTGTGAATTATGTTCGGCTGTCCGTCGTTCCTGTGTAGCAAATTTTAGGTCTTTTTCTATTGAATTGGGCGGAACTAACTTGTACTCTGAATAGTTGGGATTGGAATGTGGAAGTTGCAAAAAATCTTTCCGATATGCAGCTTTAAGAAAACAGAAGAGCATCCTTCCCCGCGGCATCCAAGAAATCAGTGGTAGAAACTGTCGCAGAAGACCATCTTTCCTCGCGGCAGCCAAGGAATCAGTGTCAGAAACTGTCGAATGTTGAGCAGAAATAGGAAACTAAGACTTGATGTGTACTTTTCAAGAAGTAATTTCAAGAAGTAAAATACCCACCTTCAGACACTTACATTGGAAGACGTTATCGGAGGAAAAAATTCCCCTTTTTTCACATAATTTAATATAGACATTTTCCTTCAAAATCCATCCAGGCGTTAACCAAAACATTTGAAATTTTCTAATCCTCCAAATTCAACCGGAGCTCAATTAGCAGAAAGATTTTACAAACACTACTGGATTCCGGTGGAAGCTATCTTCGCTAATTGATTTTGAAATTATTCTCAAGCCCTTAACGAAGGCCTTGTACAAATAATTCACAAATTCATGTAAAATCGCAAATGATTGTAAAAGCTATGCCGATCGGCTCTGTAGCAAAAAAAAAAACAAAAAAAAAATTAGATAATTTGCCAACAGAGAAATACTTGGCCATTTGCATGTGTAATCATTGATGCTGGCGATGACCAAGCAGTGTATTATTCTCTCACTAAGTTTGTATAACGATATGCTTTTATTTAAAGCCGTCATAGCGGAAGTAGCTTTTATTGCACTAATGGCTACAGGATTTTCCATATATGCATGAGTGTAATATTTATTTAGATCATTAAGAAAAAAATTGAAAAAAAAACAACAAATACAAAGATTAAAGTCTACAGTTAACATATGGCTTTTTATTGCTTTCAAAGCATGCATTGATGAAGCAAATCCATCGATCGAGCGACCATTCATACTTGCATATGTATGCAATATTTGCATATGTATTGCATACATATGCGAGTATGTATGTAATTTTGTATTTGCATTTGCAGGCGACCTTGAATATGATGTTTTCATTTTAGCCTACATGCACTAACTAAACGATGTTGTTTTTTTTTTTTGCCATTCTTGTGGTTGCTGTTTAAAGATATAAAAAAAAAAAAAAACACAAAAAAACTACAATATTTCTTTAGTTGTTGACGTCGTCGCCGTCATCGTCGTCGTTGTCGTCGTCACAAACGCCTCTTCATAATTCACTTCTTTGTTATTTTTGTCTTTATTTATTTCACTAAGGCATTAACACTCACGCATACACTTTATTATGCATTCAAATATGATATATGTATGTATGCATAGTAGACATATGCATATAAAACATATTTACGTAGGTATGCATAACACATTTATGTACATAGATGCACTCGTCAAGTAAATCATCAATCAATGGACCCAGGATATCGTTTAATGCTAAGCAAAAGAAATTTAAGATAAAAATATATATTTATATATATGTACATATATATATATATATATACATTTTAGAAATATTTAAAATATTTTATAGACCTACTGCAAAAATTTAACTTCTCTTACTATTCCATATAATTATTATTTCATTTTTGCATAAATTTTTTCATAATTACCTGTTGCTTGACTGGTGTTGTTATTTAACCTAAATACTCCCACACCTTTCTTGATTGCATTGTTGTTGTTACTATTATTATAAAAGAGCAACAATAACAATTTGTCAATTTCAGTCACAGATTCAACCAATAAACTGACACATGTTACTGTTACTATTTTTTTTTTTCTTCTTATGTCTGCTCTTTCATTACTTACAGATGATGCAAGCAGACGTAATATGAAACACTTTGCATACATATGAGATACCATAGAAACGAAACGAATGAAACTATTGTTCAAAAATATCTTCTTTTTATACTCATTACAAAACTATTAGAGCTAAATTCACATACATACATACCTACTGTATTTGTCTTACCGTCAGACTAGACATTTTTTTTTTTGATATTAACTTTTTGCTATATATTTCTTCTTGAACCCACTTGTTCGAATAATGAATGAAGGGAAGGTGGTAGGAAGAAAGAAATATGAATGCGAAAGTATATGAAGGAAGTTTACTTATTCATGATCATTGCAAAATTCCTAAGCTATTTAACTATGCCCGTCTGTTTGTCCGTCTGCCCGCCTGTCTACCGTTGGAATACTAGCCAACAGTCATCATACCTAAAATGGAATGCTATTAGTTGACACCAACAAGTCGGGTTTATAAATCAAAACGATCCTCCCACGAACACAAACACGCACTTACATCACTTCCCTCAATACAATGATTTATATAACGGCTTTTGCAAATAACTTGTTATATAAGAAGCGATCGAAAAAGTTGTCCAAGTCGAATTATTTTCCACAAAACATCGATTTATCAAATTTCATCCAAGTATCTCAAAACGATCGATCTGAGAGTTGAAAACAAGAAAACAACAGATAGACAGACTGGCAGACAAGCTTAGATCGATTGGTATAATAAAAGTTGGGTGTATCTCAAGTTTTTCTGGCTGTTGCACGCATTAGCACAATCTTGATATACCGTTGTACCACAAGTGCTGTAGAGTATAAAAATCAATAACTTACAACTCAAAGCGGAAATGTTGATTCAAAATCGATGCCTACGAAGACCGCATATGAAATTGAAGTAGAAAGAAAATTAAAACGTTACAGTGGAGTAGGGTCACGTAATCCAAACTCCCCACATACGAAGGCCGGATATAAAATTGCAGTGCAAAGAAAATTAAAACGTTTTAGTAGACTGGCGTCACCTAATCCGAACTCCACACATACGAAGACCGCACGTAAAATTATGACAGAGAAAAATCTGAAACGCTATAGCTGAGTAAGGTCCTCTGTTAAATGTCTTACATGATTTTATCTAAAACGATTTTTCATCTATTTTCTTCTTCTTTCTTTTCGTGAGAACCGAGAAAATAACTGTTTATTTCAAACTTAAGACTCTATGTGTGGTAAGAATTATTATTCTAAACCAATTTCCCTCATAAAAGAATTGAAGTTAGGCCGTGCTGCCACATAAACCCTTCTTATTTGAAAGAGTTTCAAAAAATGATCCCATCCTATCCAATTTAAATTTTCGACATTCACCAAAAAATATTATTTTTCAACGATTTCCCTCGAGAAATATTAAAGAATGCAAGCATTTTTCACATCACGTACATCGAAGTTGATAACAGATACCTCTTCGTTTGTATCGTCTATTCCTAGCTCACTCACTGCTATTTATTGCTATTTAAACTTAACTTAACCATGACGGTAACTCCTCACAAACTTCACCACAAGCTGTACCGAGGGTATATAAAACTTGCTCAAGTATTTCTTAGGACCAATTAAAGTACCAGTGGTTATATATCCCGAGAGATAGGTCCGCTTTAATAATATATTCAACATTAGTTTAGAATGTGCCTATAATCGCTCCTTCGAAGCAGATTAGAAAAGTTTTCTCTCTTATCACATCTAAAAGTGGGAACCGGAGTATGTACACTGCTCGAAGTAACATTTATGAATCATATGCGGCTGTCCGTCGTTTTTGCGTAGCAAATTTTAAATTCCCAAAAACGGTAGCAGAAAGGCGTTCTTAACGTAAATTTGCAAATGCAACATAATCAGGCTACAAACACGTGAATACTACAACTGGTGAACATGGAAACATCTCAAAACGACGAAAACTAAGTAAAAGAATCAAAAAATCGTGCATTTTTTTTTAAAGAGAACAAACAACCAAAAAAAGAACCCGAATACGTGTAACAAGGCAATAGTCAGAAGAGCCCACAAGACGAAGAGCGAAAGAGATAGGCAGTATGCAGGCTAGTGGCAGGCTAGCCAGTCAATAAGTGTTACCCATCGTCTATATGAAGCAACCAAAAGTTGTCCCTCCCACGCAGTAAGATATTTACAATGAAGGGCTTCTTTAGTAATAATTTTCGTAGTTTCGCAATTAAAATGAAGCAAAAATTGCGATATAAAAAATAGTTCACGAAATCACTAAAGTAATCGTATAATTTCAGGAAAATGACTTTCAAATGCTTAGTTTATTCTTCTGTTTTCGGTATCTAAGAAGAGTAGGGAAGAAAGCACAATGAAAAGTGAATCATTTTTTACTTAAAACACTAGAAGAAAGTGGAAAAATACTGTGTCGTCCTTTTTAAACGATGACGAGTATACTCGTCAAATATAGACTATGCTTAAATAGGAAATTAGGAAATGATTTGACAAAATGACAAAAATATTTTCCAACATACAATATTATGGCATATATACACATTCGACAAGGACGTATGGACGCCTCATGTCTTTTATATTCGTCACATACACTTAACTGATTAAAAAATAAAATTGCATTTTAATATAAAAACATTTTTGTAAAAGAAGAAGAAGTACATCAGCAAACACTGTGGCTTACTCTACGTATATTGGCGTACATTAGAAAAACGATTTGACAAAAATATTTTTTAAAATACATCGTTATAGCAAATATACACACATACATAATGATGAAATTTTTGTGAGGAAATCCGGCAAGAACGGATGAACGAATCATGACGTATATACCCGTCATACAAAGTTAACTAGTGTAAGTGATCAACAATCATCAGTGCAATCATTGCATTAATTAATAATTCCATGTCACCATAAGCTAACGCGGAAAACGGAAACCATTTGTGTTCATAGGTCAAAATTTTGACTAATTAATGCCTTTGAACGTCGTCACGTAATTGGGAAGGATTTCAAATGAATGAATGAAAAGATTTGACAAAATCGCTGAAATTACCCCCGAGTACACTGAAAACACTCTTCAGTATAGTTTTTCCATCTTTTTCTAAACATTTTCAGACCATTAACCCTTGGTGTGGTATGGTGGGCTGCTTTTGATTGTTCAAAATCTCTTTTTTCTTCAGAAAGATCCTCTTGAGAATGTTTTCTATTAGTTTACTTTTCAGAGATTATCTTCGAAATGCCATAAAACGGCATTTTATTTACATTTTTTAATACAAGAGATTAAACTAAAAAAAAAAAAAAGAAAAAAAAATTTATCGAAAAAATGCCAACTAAATGAAAATTTCCGTATAAATGGCCCAGTGATACAATAAAAATAGAAAAAAAAAGGAAAAGGAAAAAAAAACTCAGACAATAGCAAATTCAAAGACAGACAGACAGACAGATAGATAGATATACTATATACATTTATACTTACATAGTATAGCATAAGTGCACACACATAGTATAGTATATCTGTTGTCTCTCTTTCAATTTGCTATTGTCTGCGATTTTTTTCACAGGCTACAAGAAAAATTCAGTCAACAACGTTGGGTTATTTTCTTCTCAAATGGAAATTGAAATTTTTTTTCTTATGTTATATATATTTTTTTTTTTTATTCATCTTTGCAAAAATATCAAAAGAAGAAGAAGAAGAAAAAGAAGAAGGAGCTGAAAAAGCAGAGAAATACACAGCAGCAAAACGCGTACACAACAAGTGTAACAAATGTGCATAAAAATGTCGTTATTTTGTTGTTGCCTGTTGTTGCTGTTAGCTTTTGTTTAGATTTGTGTGCCAAAACATCATTATGATGATTGTCAAGATTTATTGCAAGATAAATTTTTTTATATTTTAGCTTTAATTTTTTTTTTATTTTTTTATTTTTTTTTTTATTTAAAACACAAAATAGTCGTCTCCCAGTTTAGTTATTGAATATTTTCTTGAATATTTCTATTATATGTGTATTTTTTATGATGAACTGATTAAATTTTTATTTTTTTTTTTCGCATTTATTTACTTTTTTCATATTGATTATTATTTTATCTTTGTTGTTTTCTTTGTTTGTTTTTATATTCTTTGCAGCTTTTACAAAATTTGGGTAAAGTTGATAGAACAGCAGATGAAATATTTGATGATCACTTGAACAATTTCAATCGTCAACAACAAAATGCCAATAGATTACAAAAAGAATTCAATAATTACATCAGATGTATACGAGGTATGTAGTTTTTCCCCTTTCTTCTTTCTATTTAAATTATTGCCTTTTTTTTTTTTTTTTGTTCGACTAAAATACCATTAGGTACAAATGCATTCGCAATTATCGGCGAAGAAGAGAGATTTCTCACTTATCTATTCGGTTGTGGGAAAAGTAGTAATACTTGATTATTTATTAGGTGCGCTTGCATATATTTTGATCATTCTTTTACTTAAAAAACATAATTTACTGGGAAAAATTGGCCCTCTGTATATAACAAATCGAAATATTTTCCATCATTTTCTATAACTTTTTCCCATCTTTCTGATACCATCGGTGATACCGTGTCGGAAGAACCACATTTGTTTGGCAATGATTCGATCGTCGTACGCATTTTTGCCATTCTTTAGCGTTTCGAAACCTTTAGAAAATTCTAATTTTTTTCGTATAAAGACTTTTCTCTATAGAGAGAGTGGTCGAAGAAGCGGACCGATCCGAATCATTTTCAAAAATGTTCGCCCTTGGGTCGAAGCACGTCAGTGTACAAAATTTCATCAAAATATCTCCAAAATTGCGACTTGTATATTGACAGATATCCAACGGACAGACGGGCTGACGAGCTTCAATCGATTCAAAAAATATTCTCCATCGATCGGTGGATGTCTCTTAAGCCACTCTCAAGTTCTCCTGAATGTTGCACACATCCATCCAAACTTAATATACGCAAGGTTTGATTGAAATGGGGAGAATGAGATGGCGCTTATAGGATAACATAAACACATCCACCAAACTATTGCAAATTACGTCTTAGGATCTTGGATTCACATCGCACCTTTGCTTCTCAGAACATTCCAATTTAAACGAATGTAATTTTTTCTTGGATTATTAATGTTTGACTCATGTTATATTCGCATATATATACATATATGAATTGAGTCTGTTTTTTAAGCTCGTAGCGAATGAATGAATTCAGACAGAAGATAAAATTGTCTAGAACTCTGCAGGCATCAAAAGTCGATGGGAATTAATTTAAGTCATAATTTAAACTCACGTCGAGATGAAACCAAAATATTTTGGGGATAAAATAGTTGGTCACTACGCCAACAAGATCGCAGATCACTTCCGGTATATATAGTTTCGCTTATGAAATTTTCTCTAAATATCGTATACAGCTTTTTATAAGTGTTTCTTTTTTCCTTGTCGGAAATAAGAAAATGGAAAGGAGGCTTTCTTTGTTAAAAAAACGTGTAAAAAAATTAAAAATACAGTCGACACCGAATCTATTATACCCTTCACGGTTTATCCAAAGAATAAAGAAAAAAAACAAGTAAAAGAACAAAATTCTCATGCTCTATAGTATGGAGCGGCCGCCGTTAATTTCTTCTATTTTCAAAATAAATGTTTTTCTCGTATAGGCGTGTTGACATTGTAGGCGTGTCCCTCGAAAAGTTTAGCCCACTCTTTTGCAAATTTGTAGGCGATAATGAGAAAGTTTACCACATATACTACACAGATGGACAGACAGAGGGACATGCTTAGGTGCACTGACTAAGAAGCTCCAAACTGACTAAGAATTTATATACTTTATAAGTCTTCTTTTTTCTAATACGGATTAAGCAAACTCCGTATTGCCATCTTTTTAATGAAATAAAAAACTATTATGTTTCTTAAAGCTGCTCAAGCTGCTTCTAAGAGCTTAATGGAGGCCGTTTGCGAAATTTATGAACCTCAATGGACCGGTTACGAAGCCTTACAAGCTCAAGTGTCTGCCTCGGAGTCGCTATGGCAAGACTTTTCACACAAACTAGCCGATCAAGTTTTAATACCATTGAATACCTATACCGGACAATTTCCAGAAATGAAGGTATTTTTGTCACAATGTTATTTACTTATCCCATTTAAAATTTTGAATAATTTTCTTTTTATTTTTTTCTAGAAAAAAGTCGACAAACGTAATCGTAAATTGATTGACTATGATGGTCAGCGTCATTCGTTCCAGAATCTACAGGCTAATGCCAATAAACGTAAAGATGATGTCAAATTGACAAAGGGTCGCGAACAATTGGAGGAAGCTCGTCGCACTTATGAATTAATGAACACTGAATTGCATGACGAGTTGCCCGCTTTATACGACTCAAGAATATTATTTTTGGTTACTAACTTGCAAACTCTCTTTGCTACAGAACAAGTTTTTCATAATGAAACATCGAAAGTAAGTAAATGCTCGTTTAATGCTCGTTTACGATAAGATAGGAAAAGTAATGCATGTTACAAAACAACAGCATGTAAATCTAGATAGAAATTGTTCAGATGACGTCCTCGAAAAACAAAAGCCATTCTTAGGAAAATCAATCTGCCTAGCAAAAGTTAATAAAGGAAATTTTCATTTAGATCAAGTTTTATAAAACGTAAAAAATCGAGAGATTAAATCATTTGTCCATCAATCGCACCAACTTTCCTCTAAGGTTCGTCTAACGTAACGCAAGGAAAGTACGCATTGTTACTTAGCCATGTTTGTTTAATTGTTTGCCTGTCTGTCTGTCTGTCTGTCTGTCCGTCTTTAATCCGTTCCCCTCCACAAGCACCCGCCACGCAGACGTCAGCGAGAACATGACGAGTCATCTGCTTGCAGAATTTTCCATAAGGCAATCAACTACTATCGAGACTCAACATTTACACATCATTTTGCGAGTGATTGA
The DNA here is from genome assembly GCA_000688715.1 of Glossina pallidipes. Classification (NCBI taxonomy): domain Eukaryota; kingdom Metazoa; phylum Arthropoda; class Insecta; order Diptera; family Glossinidae; genus Glossina; species Glossina pallidipes. The sequence goes on from KK500082.1 coordinate 225,695, forward strand.
CGCCGTCAGAGAAATTATAGTGTGATTGGCATAGCTGGATTGATATTTGGTCGTTGGATGGCAATTCATGATGAATAGATAATCCAAATGCAAGAAGAACTATGACATATCGCAGGGACTGGACTAAGCGTGGCTCAAAATTTCCAAAGTCTGACTTCGACAAACTTCGTGACTGCTGCATAAGGCCCTTCGTCTATTATCGTGGTGGGGTATTATTGGAGGTGCAGATAGGCCTTACCTTGCCTAGAGCGAAAGTTTGCCAGGTTAGATTTTCTTACTAATTGTGGGGCGGAAGTTATCGCTTGCATTGCATTTAACTCATAAACGAATGAGGTTTTTATTGATTAACCCGTAGAGGAAAGAGGTACAAATACGTTGTATTAATATAAAAAAGGTTCCCATTTGAGATTGGGCATGAACGAACGCGGGGAAATGCGATCTTTGCATTTGACACTACAAACAAAATGTCGAGCACAGTTAAAGCCTATCGAAGATATACGACCGTCACTCTGAAAAAAACAATTTAAGAACTATCCTATGATAATAATTTCTTTAGTATAGCCAAAGTATATGCAATATCCATGAACGTAGATTTTGTAAGCAAACGTCGAGATATGACAAGACAAGAAACCGCCATTTTTGGAAAACGTGATTATTCCCATTCAATGTGAAATTTAGTGCTGGTGGATTGGAATTGAAAATGAAAGAATGGATATCGCCCTTTAATCCTCAGTGTAAAAGGTCTTAGCGTCATTGGAGTCAACATCGACGGCAAAGAAGACTACACGTAGTCTCAAGCTCATGGTCTGCGTTTGAAGAGCTCAAGTCGATTTCTTTAATTCCCTTCGAATAGAAGATGACGGCAGGAGACGATAAGACATGGCAACCTATTTATTACAATCATTTCAAAGACAATGAGCGGAACCTTACAATATCTTTAGTGCTATTAGCAAGCCTCTCCCTTTTAGCCCACCGTAACTTCAATCCACTTTCTGTGTAGAAAAAGAAACAAAGAAGGAGTTAAAGGAAACTTTAGCTGTATTCTATCAGTAGAGAGAGAGAAGGAAAGAAGAATTATCAGTAGTTTTACTAATTGTGAGCTGTCCTACGAACTGAAGTCGGGCCGATATACAAAACTATCATACTAGGATTTCGTCAAATTCGTTCTTCCAGACAACCTTTTGAGATCGTAACAACAACAGCGACATAGCGAGACGGAGAGACGTAGAGACAAGAATGGCTTAATCGATTACACTAATATCGGCTTACATTAGGTCGATCGAGAGACAACTAAATTTTATAGCTTACGTGATTCTAGGCTCTGATGCTACGGTATATAAAAGTGGATTTTTGAGGGTTTTAAAGTGAAAGCACTTTAAGAGGCGACATCCACAAATAGACGGAAAGGAATGAATCTTACATTTGTATGAAAGTCATTCAAATTCTTCCTTAGCCGTAGAGACTTAAAATATTTGCTTGAGTAAGCGCCATAAACAGGCTTGTAACGATCTTCATCTTTTAAACTCGTTACACTTTTTAGTTTTTATTTAATCGGTAAATATTTCTCTTTCATTTTCATACGATAAGATATTCTCCGAATTAGAAGCCATTGTTGATAAATTGGCTACCGAATCACAACGTGGCTCCAATACGCTTAGAAAGCAAACATGTAAGTAAAGGTTGAGATTTCTTAATTAAAATAAATTTTAATAAATTTCTCTTAAATTTTTTTTTTTTTTTTTGTTGAAAACAATTAGCGAACGTTCTCAAAGCGACCGCAGGTCCCATACAAACGCCAGTAAAACAATTGAATAATGCCAACATTACCAATAGCAATCAATACCAAAATCAAATAACAGCCAATGGCACCAGCAACAATCGTAAGTACATTGAAAAGTATAAACTCTTCTTAAGGCTAACGTTCTCCCAAACAAAATTTCTTGATAAAAAGTTGCTTAAAGTTTGTTTTATTTATAAAAGTTTTCAATTTAATAATTTTTCCCTTTGTTTATTTCACTTTTTTTTTTTGCAATTAATTTAATATTTAAAAAAATGTGTTTTTTTTTTTGGTTAATACATTAAAAATTTGATTTTGTTTTCCATTTTTTTTTTTTCTCTTACATTTTCTTTTAATTTCTTAAATCAATTTTAAAATTGCTCAAAAACTATGTAAAAAAAAAAAAAAAAAATTCATATGAAAATATCTTATTTTTTTTTTTCTCATGTTGCATAATAATTTCAATAATTTGTAATAATTTTAGTAAATTAAATAATTAGTAGAATTGTAAAGAAAGTTATGTAAAAATTATTTGCGTTTTATATGAAAAATATTTATAATTATTTATTATTATTATTTTTATTATTATTAATTATCATTTTGTTTTGTCCTTCGCTCTGTTCTTTTATTTCTTCATAGTTTACCTTTCACTTTTTTTTTTTATTTTGGTTTTTTTGATATATAAATTTTATTTATTCCCCTTTCCCTCTTAGTTTTTGGCAATTTTAAAGTTCGTTTTGGAAAACTCATATCCATACTTAAGAAGAGGACGAAGTAAACGAAAATTGCATTCCATTTGAATATAAGAAAATCGTATTTGCAATGAATACAACAAAATAAAAAAAAAAAAAGTAAAATAAAAAAATTTAGAAAATTAATAATAACATCTAATGTAAGTATCAAAGATTCACATACATACATAAAGCATTGTCGTCGATTAGAAAAGCAATCATTCTTTCACACTCTGATGCGAATCTCATCAAGTTTCTCTACATTTTAGTAAAGTATAAGTGTCGGTTCAGAAGTATCGCTTTGAAAAGATTGCTAACATTTTGACATGGAACAGTAACGATGCTCCTAGCCAAGTGTACTTCGAAAAAGTAAGAAAAAATTTGTAGTTCCTGGTTAACTCACTCAGAGTTAATTACTCCTTAAGGCAAAGCAAAGCGATATATGACGAGATACCCCGCCTTATTCTAAATCGTATTTCCAAAAACTTTTACACTGTTAATTACTGTTTCACGTCATTAATAGCTATAATAGATGTCGAATCTCTATGTTTTAAAATTTTTTTATTTTAAAATTTTTACAAAACTTTTCGTGAAAATTTATATTAAAAAAATTCAAAAATATTTTTAATCATTTCTGAAATCGTATTTGCCATTCTATCCAAGACAAGGGTATTAAGCATAAAAAATTAAGGTTAACTTTGATACCCTCTACAAGAAGTAGATTGGATTCGTCAAATATTGAAAAACTTCTATCGTAGAGCCTATGAAATACATAAATGCATATATGTATACATATATATGTTCGTGTGTGTGTGTGTGTGTTTATAAAAAGCATGAGGTTTCCTTGTCTATCTATCGGTCCATCTACTGGAAATACTGCTATCGGCTCACAATCTCGCTAGAAAAGACGCGAAGACATATATATATATATATATATATATATATACACATATTATATAAATATATACCACTTCGCCTAGTTCTTCATTAATATCTGTGTTATTTATAAAATATCAAAAACTTTAGTTAAAAGCAAAACTTTAGCAAAGACTTACCCTTATATGAAAAGGGTTCCTTCAAACTTATTACCGTAAATTTACATATTAAAACACTATTCTGGATCAATTTTGATCCTAATATTAAGGAAAAAGTTAGACCTTATGGCTTACTTTTCATAGGAGAATATATAGCAGAGAATTAAGAAAAACTTAATATGCTGAGTGCTCAGTGGTTCTTGTCGAAAATTTTTGAAAATTGCGTTTTTTTTTTCATATAACGAGATATTCAAACTTTAGAGCACATGTCCATTGAACAATTTGACCCCTTAGGCTCACAACAATTAAAAAACTTACATACAATCGGGAAAATAAAGAAAATTTAATCAACAACTTACACTCTAACATTTCGGTCACCGAAAAATTCGAATAAATGTCCGAAATTTGCTTTCTACTTGCTTTTCGTTTACTTGGCCCACTTTTCAGAATCATTTTTCATCACAAAATATTAAAAAATTATACTTATTACATTACTATATCTTTGCCATATGAGAGCTTGCTGTTCGTTCGAAAGATTACACAATCAGAAGCGATCCATTTGGGCCGAAACAGATCAATATACAAAATTACTTCGAAATCTCTCAAAAATTACAATCTGGTAGATTGAAAAAAGAAAAAAATACATATATTCGCACAGATAGATAGACAGATAAGCCCATATCGATACCGAAAATGATATCTTATGCGCTCCTGCACAATCTTAAAATATCCTTTAGCAGGGTATAAACAAGGCGGGTAAAGAAATTAATAGGTGCTTGCATGTATTTTGATCAGCGACATCCATTAGTGAAAATGATAAGGTAATACGAACTATCAATATACACAAAGGTTAAATTCGATGATTTTGACATTTTTGTACATGAAATAATATATTCGCCCGTGAAAAAATAAAACTAAATTTTGATGAATTACGGTATAGGGCGGGAGGAGGGGGTTACCTTTCCCATTTTCCTAGCAAATACGTGCAAGTTTTTATTGTGTGCCTCTGGCCACGTACTGAGCAAAAAAAAAGCCGACAAGTCGGGGAAGATCTCAGCTTACGTTACGTTCTAGACATGACTATTGAGCAATATGGATCCCTTTCAATGCCAGCATGCGCGCAAGAACTTCTGATTTCCGATTTGATGTCAATATCTTCCTTTTGTGTGGCCGGAGGAATGCATGCATTAGATATTGCAGGCAGACATACGGACGGACACGTTTAGTTTAGTATTAATCAGGGATCTATGTCCTTTATAGAGTCAGTGAAGTTTCCTTCTAAGCGTTACAAACGTAGTGGCAAAGTGAATACATCCTCAGACCTTAAGTGATGAGTGTAAAAATCGTAGAATCATTAAAAAGAAAAACAAAAAATATGTGAATCTTTGATAAATTTTATTAGACAATTTACCAGGGTTTCTTTTGGCAACTTACTCCCGTAACCAGCACATTTCTGTTCAAGTAATTAATTAAATTCATACTAATTATATAATTGAAACTTTAGATAAATGATGATTGTTTTCAGCAATGCTTACAGTAGTAGCCTGTAAATAATTTAAAATGAAAAAAGGAATTTTTTTAATTTTTTTTTTTTTTTTTATTAAAATTTTCAAAGCCATAAAAGTTTGACCCTGAAGCAAAACAAATATATTTTTACATAAATTCTATTGAAAGTGTTTTCGTTTAATTAGTTTGGCTTGAACAAAATCAAATTTTTCGATTTTTTTTTTTTTGCCTGCGTGCATGTTATAAATTTTCTTTCTGTCGTTTTCTATCGAATCCTAGCAAAAAACAAAAAAAAAAAATTTATTTTTCCTCCCATTTTTTTATTTTTATTTTTTGTTAATCGTTTGTTTGTATTTTTTTTTTTTTTTGTTTTTGTTTTATTTTGTGGAATGAAATCTAACAAAATCGAAAAAAAATCCATATAAATAACAACACATACACAATAAAATTATTAAATTAAATAAACGCATTCACAACATGCAACCAATCAATCGAACTGGCAACGAACATAAAAACATAAAAAAATTTCATTAAAAAAAAAAAAAATGATTTAAATGAAAACAACGAAACAAACAAACCATTAGCACCATCTCCGAGCTCTTCAACATTAGGACAACGACTTGATCGTGAAGGTTCTCCGACACCACCACCACCGGACACAACGCAACCCATTGCCATTGGAGAAATAGCAGTAGCGAAAGCAGATTCATCGTCACCAGTAATACCCAGCCGTACAAGTACGCCAAGTACGAAAATGCTGGCAACTGATACTGTTCTTGGCAACAACGTAATAGAAAACGATATAACCGACAATAATTCAACAACAACAACAAAAGATTCCGAAAAGTTGCTTAGTCAAAATGTCATCTCATCGTCAACAACAACAGGATCAACCGCTATGTCAAAGGAAGCATCAAAAGCTGCAGATATTGTTGCTGCAGCGATCAGCGCTTCGCCTACCGTCAATCATGCCGCCCCAATTAATGAACTTAGCGCAACAATTGCCCTCAAAGAGAAATCGCCAACTAGTGGTACAAAAATGCACAAAATCAAAAATGACCTTAACCTGAGTAACGTTAATTCAACGATGGCAACAACAACATTAGCAACAGCAACGGCAACAGCAACAACATCAAAAGTCTCAACCGCAACATCAAATACAGTATCTGTAGGAACAACAGCTTCTCTTAGCAGCATCTCATCATTCGAACTCAATCTTAACGGTAATAGCAATAAACAAACAACAAATGGCGAGAATTGTTTAGTTACAACTACAAATAGCAACAACAACATGACTAGCAACGCCACCGCCACCACCACCACCACTACTACTATCACCAATAACAACACTACCACTAATGGCAATAAAGATACAGATGCCAATGCCATTACCACAACAAGCACCACCGTAGACGATTCAAATAAACAACAGCAACAATTAGGTAAAAAATTATAGAAATATACTTAAAATCAAAAAAAAAAACGCTCTTTATCTCTCTCTCTCTCTCGCTCCTTTTCTGTTTCTCTCTCTGTTTGTCCTAATCTCGTTGGAGAGAAAGAAGAACTTTTCAGTGTAGTGGTTAGTGAAAATTCTCATATAAAGTTTGATATAAAAATCGTTCGCTGAGTAAGTGAAAAGCATACAAGCACACCTGTCACCTTCTGTTGAGATATTTCCCAAAAAAGAAATATCAATTAAAGTTTTTTGGGGTAAAGCAATAATCCCCCAAATGATTGCACCAAAAGCGAAATTCGCATCGTAGTCGCGAGCTATGAAAAAATTGCAACAAAGACAAAAGCAAAAAAAACTTTATTAAAAAAAAAGAAGAAGAAAATATATCACTTCCTAAATGCTTGCATTTAAGAAGACACGCAACTACCCTGAGACTGCTCAGGCAGATTTAACGTTCATTAAGATTTCCCTTTTCAGAATATATTTTGCCTTGTATGCCGTGTCAGGCAAATGTAAACACTTCTGATATAAAAAGAAAGGCATCCCAAAGAAAAGTTACAAAGCGTCCTCTGAAACCGGGACCAAAGATCTCTCTACTATAATATGAACTCATATGAAATGCTACAATAGCCATCGATGTCTACATCTATATCCTCAATTAAATAGCCATCCTAATGTACATTTAGGCGCGACGGTCGGTTCGAACCATTTTCAGTAGCATTCGCCCTTGGACCGCAACACGTCAGTGTACCAAATTTCATCAAAATATCTAAAAAAATTTCGATTGAGTATGAGAAAACAAGGCGGAGAGACGGACAGACATGGTCAGAATCACTTTCTAAATCGATCTGTCGAGGCTTATTTCAAGCCCTTCTGAGAGCCGCAAGTGACGCCGGTTAGAGAAACCAGGATTCAAAATAAAGAACCATTGTCTCCATATCATTTAGGTCTCGAGAGGGTCCAACAAGTCAGTTTAAAAGAAAAAAAAAAAATGGAAGAACGTGAATATAAACTATTTTGCATCAGAATAAAGTAAACGGTGCATCATGTTAGTTCCGATCATTTTCTCTATGTCGCTTAGGTCTTCAGCTGGTCGATCAAATTAGATTTTACATATACATAGAGGAACTGTTAATCCAGGACGGAAGTTGACTACAAATATAAGTGAAATTTATTAATAGAAATGATTGATGACATGGGCATACACTCCTTTAATAAACAAAAATTATGGAAATGTTAAACCAAGGATAGATGTTTAGTTCCGTAAAGGCGTCATTGAAGAATTTTTTTCTTTTTGAAGGGGGTTCCATCAATATTATTTAAAATTGGTCTACCAGAGCATGGAAACGAGCAAATTGCTTGCGTGTTGTTCATTTTAATGAAGCGTCTTCACCATAAACACCACCCATTTTTCCACAAGCTTGCAAGGAGTTATCGCTTTAGCCCAAGTATTATGAATTTTTTCATTTCCTCGCTTTCGCCTGAACTAAGAAATGTCACAATGTTTTTTTTTTTTTTTTTCTTAATTACCTGAGGACTTATCGGTTTTTACATGCCCTCTGGCCATTGTCCGCCTAAGGAGTAGCCGAGTAGAAAAGAACCGCGACTATCAAGTTAGTGCTCGCGGGGACAGCCTACCTTAGGAGGGCTCTCAGTCGATAAAGGCACCACACTTGGGCACACATCCACTAGCCTGCAGCCACCACCGCGCCAACTCTTTCTCTTTTCTCTCCTCTTTGCGATCATCACCGTGTTACTCAAACAGGAGACTTCCCCTCAGTGATTGGTTACATTAAAAAAGTATTTATTGGGAGAAACGCCACGAACTTTCTTTTTGATCCCTATATATTATCGCATTATATTTATAAATAAAAAATTCAATTCAAGTTGTTTTTATAAGCTCCTTATCCCAAACTGTCCAAGTTGAAAATCTTAATAATTAAGTCACATTTTACGCCTATGGGTCCAAAATTTAGCTGAACTGTGACTTATTGAAGTATATTCCATTATGCCGAAGAATCTAATCAGACTTATTAAGTCCTAAATTAGAGAGAGTGTAGAATAAAATAACGGGGTCTTAGGTATAGTAATACGCACCCCCCAAAAGCCCTCAAGAGTATTATCGATTATATTATTCCTTCTACGTTATTGCTGGAGATGTAGATATCTTTTATAAACTTTTATTTACTTAAATTTAATATTTTGCAGGGTTTTTGGTTTCGGAATATAACCTTGCCGTTGATATCGTTGGTGTGGCGGAAAAATTGTACTTTTAAAAATTCGATCAGAGTTGTATTAAAAACGGTTGTGGCCTTTTTTTTTTGATCCCTTTTTCTTCTCTATCATTTTTATTTAGACAATAAAAAAATAATTGTAAATTATAAAAATTAAATATAAAAAAAAATGTTTTTTTTCTTTTCAATTTAATCCAAAAACATTTAATACTAAAAAAAAGAAAAAAAATCAAAGCACTATGATATTAATTTTTTTTTTTTGTTTTTTTTTTTTAATTAACACACGAACCACGTTAACACAATTTTATTAATGTTTTCCAAAACTGCTTAAACATTAACCAACGTTCTCGCAGGCATGATTGAAAATTTGTTAAAAAATTTCCAAAATTTTTTTTTTTTTTTGTTGTATGTGTCCCGAAAACTGCCAAACACCAGCATTTGAAGACTAATTTTTACAAAAAGAAAAACTTAAATATAAATAAAAGTTGGGAAAAAAGAAAAAATTGTTTTCTAACAAAAAAAAAAATTTTCTTTCTCTGTTTTTTTTTTTTTTTATTCTTTTAAATAAATTTAGATGCTACGCTAACTGATTTGCCACCCGGTGTTCTATATCGTGTTAAAGCCACTTACGGTTATGTTAAAGAAGATGTCGATGAATTAAGTTTCGAAGTGGGTGACATCATTCGAGTCATTGAATACGATGACCCCGAAGATCAGGTAAAAAAATTTCACTTCAAAAATTTTTTTGTAAATTCTCATCTTGAAATAATCCTATTTCGTGTGTGACTGTGATAATAATAAAAATTCATGTCGGGAAAGTATCGGGAAGCAGGATATAATGAAAGATGGTACAACCATTATTGGCCCTAGGTATATAAATAAATTCTTTCCGTTTTTTTGATCAAATTTAATTTTATTTAAAAGGTGCCTTGTCACAAAAGCTTAAGAGTCGATATATGCATCACCATTATCAGTGGCCTTTTGACATTTTTCGGATTGCTTACGGATGCTCTTGCTGGATTTGGAGGCGAGAAGTAGCCATCCATCTATTTTCGCACACGAATATCGATTTTTTGCGAACTGCCGATCTGCTAAATACGACTGCACCGATCTTAATAAGTTGTAATCGGAAGCGGCCAGATCTGGAGAATATGCGATGTGCGGCAAAACTTCCCAGCCTTAAATGAAAATTATTTTCTTAATTAGTTCTGCTGGAGAATATGCGACGTGCGGCAAAACTTCCCAGCCTTAAATGAAAATAATCTACTTAGTTACTTTTGCTGGGGAGGGACCGACATGTGCGAGTTTTCGCCATTTTCAAGGCAACAATTTTTTGCCCGAAATTCCTCAAACCACATTCCAACGTGCGTTTTAACTCCAAGCTAACTCAATCATTTCCGTAGCTTAAGCTGCCTTCTTTTCGCGTTTATACCAATTAAAAACCGGAAAATTGCAGTTCCATCAAGTTTGATATGCACTGAAGGATAGTTTGTAAACAACTGAAACTTACATCGTTCTTATCTATATCCGAAATTTCGTATATTTTACGAAGCAAACAATTTCAACGGAACGAATTTATTTGTAGGCGAAGAGATTTGTGGGCTAATATGTTATGAACAAGTGTAGTAGTTTAAGCCAACATATATAGCACAATTTATATTAGATAAGACGGATCGAAACACGCAATAAAGAATTTAGTTCGAATAGAGTTTTCTTTAAGGAATAGTTGCATTACAGCAACAGGGATCGGTCGATTGCCGTTACTTTTTTGCCAGGTGCTTCCTTTACTTAATTGAAATATAAAACAGAATAGACTTATAGAGCTTTCTCCCAAGAGCATTGCATTACAATAGCACAGATCTATACCAATTCCCGTTACTTTTTTGACAGGTGCTTCCTTTACTTAGTTAATCTGTTTTATCTATATATCTGTGGTATATGGGGTATATAAAACAGAATAATGTTAGAGAGCTTTCTCCTTAGAGTCGATAACAATTTACTGTTACTTTTTTATCGGATGCGTCCGTTACCTAGTTAATGTGTTGTACATGTGATAGGCTATATATATAAAACAAAATACGAGTTGTAGAGTTTTTGCTTGTGAAATCATTGCACTACAGTAGTATATATAGTATATAGTGTATCTACACCAATTCCCGATACTTTTTTGACACATACTTAATTTACTCGGTTAATCTGTTGTATATATAAACAGAGTGAAGGTAGAGTCGAGTTTGCTTTATGGAATCAATGCATTAGCGATTCCGGTTACTTTTTTGACAGACGCTTCCTTTACTTGGTTAACTGATTATTTTATATTATATGTGATATGTTTGTTGTACGAAGTTTTTGTGCCGTTTTATTTGTTAAATGTAGTTTTTTAATTCTAATTTACAGGAAGAAGGCTGGCTTATGGGTCAAAAGGAGGGTACCGAGGAGAAAGGTCTCTTCCCTGCCAATTTCACCAGGCCAATATAAAAAGCAAATTGCCCAGTTTTTCATAAATAAAATAATAATCTTAACCCAACTAAGATGTAATCAGACGAAGAAAAAAGTTTAATATAATATTTTTGATATTTAGAGCAAAAAAAAAAAAGAAAAAAACATTTAAACTTAAAAAAAAAATTTTTTTTGTTTGAAAAAAGTAACTTGACCAAAATATTGTTAGTGTTTTAGAGGACCATGTTTGAAAACAAAAAGAACAATTTTTATTTTTGTCTTTTTTTGTTTAAAGTTCAAAAACATTTTTTTTTTTTTTTGTATAATTTCTTTATTTGAAAATGTGTAAAAATCTATATTTACTTATTTTTTAAATGCTAAAATGATTGTTAAAAAAAATAAATCAAATTTTTAGAAATGTTATTCGTACAAGTTATTATTTATGTTAATTAAAAAAAAAAAGGAAAATTTTTCTTAAAAAATGAATTAAAATTAAAAATTTATAAACCTATTTTATTTTAAATTTAAAATTGATTTCTTGTTTATGTTTTCATTTTTGTCTTTTTTTTTATTCATTAACGAACAGCACTTTTGAATTTTGATATAACCTTTTAAACTATTTTTTAAACAAAAAAAATATTTTCTTTTTTTTATTAATACTTTTTAACATAAAATCAAATTTTTTTATATTTTTTTTTATAAAGATTTGATGAACTTATCTAAAAAGTTTGTTTTTCCCCTCTTTTGAATACAGAAAATTTTTAAGAAAACTTATGTAACCTGCACCACTAGCAGTTTATGTTCCTTTGATCCTTTGATTATTGTTCGTCGCAACCAGTTAACTGCGTATGATGAATGCGTACGACACGAAGAAGAAAAACAAAAAATTTTGTATTATGACGAATATATATGTCATGATCCGTCCATTCGTCCCTTTCGAATTTCCTCACAAAAATTTCATCTTATTTTAGAATGTGTGTAAGTCATTTTGTCAAGTTATTTTATTACAACCTCATGTATGAGCGCTCAAAATTCTTCTTCTTCCAAATTCATTACTTTTGTTGTTCATTTGAAGAAATGTGCTACCGAAGCCCACCAAACACGTTCAGAGGCTTAAGGTAATGCTGCTCCATCATATACCAATTGTCGGTTCTGGTTTCAACGGTGTCAACACGAATTGACCGAAAATGTCTTTTTTTGGACACTTTTTGGAAGGCTTGTCCAGGATACACTGTACTTTTCCGCTTTACTAATCAGTTAACAGTGTATGACGAATATACGTTACAATCGGTCCATCCGATCTTGTCGAATTTCTTAATAAAATTTCATCACTATATGTTGCACAAGTTCTCTTTTGCCGACAGTGGCTGTTCTTACTGCAAATACGTTCTAATAGAATTGGTTTACAAATCTTACGATCCCTATCTACCTACGAATGTGTTTATATTGGTAAACTTCTAAATCGTTTTTCAAAGGCTTAGGCGAATAAACGATCACTGAACATTCTCAGATATTTCACATCGTATGTCCGAAGTTAACAAGAACAACGTTGACGATTAGGATTAACCTTTGCACTTAGTTGATATAGCAACATTCTAACAATTTTATGGGAACTAACCGGAGTCGGAAGCAACTTCCTGCCATACTTCCAATATAACGAATGTGTTCTTTACCACTACCTTTGTCTTCGGCCAGTATTTCAACTTCTTTAAATCCCTTGTTCAACTACATATTTTTGAAAGCCTTGCGCTTTAAGATGAACAACTTTTTTTTATACGAATACCTGGGAGAACAAATGATTCGGATCGATTACCAAGTCACTACAGGAAATTCACTGTAATGGCTTAAGCCTCTTGGCTTTGCGTTGTTGCTGAGTTAGATATCTTTTGCGACTCAAACTATTGCTTTCCATGTATTTTTTTTGAAATCAAAACTCAACATCAATTACCTCATGCAGTATGCGGACCCAATAGTTTTTATATGCAAAAAATGAATTTTTACATTCACACTGAAGCAGTTTTGCGTACTAGAAGCTTTCTATTTTGAGTACAGTGTTCCCTTGTTATTTTGTTTTGGGGGTTTTAGCCCGTCTTCTCTGTTTCTTTTCTTTTTTGGTGGAGTGCTACATAATACGAAACAATAAAACTGACTGTGTTTGGAATTGGATAGCGATGCAAATATCTTTGACAGCTTTCTGCTGAACTTTTACTGTTCTATAGAGATGATATTCCTTGATGGTGAAATGACAACCACTTTCATCTCAGAAATCAAATAAATATCATTGACTTACGGTTTGAACGCCTTGCCAAACTTTATTTTATCTTCGAGAGATGTCTTGAATTGTGCCACGTTTGTCTAGGCTGTTTATAGATTTCTCGTAAAACCAGATGAGAGAGAATGATGGACGCCTCATCTGCGAAATCTTATATCCCAAGCTAGGCTGCACGAAAAGCTTCGTTAAGTGATCTAATTATGCGCTGAACTTCTTTTAGTCGGGAACCAACATTTCCCGAATTACCAAGCCCTAGCAAGGACTACACATGCGATTTTGACTATATTGGATTCGATTGGATTCATGCTTTTTTATGATATTTTTAACCAGAGCTCCTTCCAGACAACTTAAAAAATCGTTTTGTCGCTATAGCTGACCCTGAGGCCCTAAGTTTTACTTCACATACTAGTGGTGTGGGATATTAGAGAAGACGTCTAGAACCATTGCTTTCTCCCTTGTTGGACCAAAAAAAATTTTTTTTATGCATAAACGATTCTGGAATTTTGATTACGAAAAACTAGATTATTTTTGAAATATTTTTTTTGTTAACTTTCAAAAATATTTATAATTTAAAATTTTTTTGTTATTAAAAATATATATGCAAGCTTAAATTTGCATTATATCATTTTAAGTGTCGAAGTAAAAAAAAAAAAAATATGTAGAATTTTTTTTAAATGAAATAAGAAATTGTTGGAAACTAAAAATCTTTTTATTATTCTTTTTTTTTTTTTTTTTGTTAAAGTTGCAGTTTAAATAATTTAAGTTTTTATTTTTCAAATTTGGAAAGGAGAGGACTGTAAAAAAACCTATATATTGAAAGCGTATATGCTTTAAAAGTTTTTTTCTTTCTAAGACAGAATCGAACAGCGAATTTCGACTTTTCTTGCGGTCATGTTCGCTAAGTGAAAAAATTAATTTTCAAAATTAATTCAAACCTGATTACTTATAGATAGAAAGGAAGAAAATCATAAGAAGACGATCCGAATTTTTGAGCCGAACAGAAATGGCTTCCGGAAATGCAACTATGCTAGTTCTCCATGTCTTATTTTCTGTTCTTCTTATATTAAAAAAAAGTCTAAAAAGCCAAGAGAAGACTTTAAAAAAAATCAAGCAAATCCCGAAGAAGCAATTTGATCATCGCATCAGCTTAGATATATGGAGTATAGGAATGAAAAAATACAATTACATGACTAAAGGAGGTAGTGGTTTCTAGCTCAAGGGTGAAAAAGTCATTGTAACAAAATAAAAAAGTGTTGTTTTTTTTTTTTAACAATTTTTTTTCAGAGAAAAAAATGTTGGGTTTCTGAGTAACTGAATACAGAGACTTCTTTCTTCAACGCAACGGTGAGTTCGCGAGCCGTAAGCAAATATGTTTGAAAATTGTCGATATGGGACGTTCGCGATCCGAGGCACATATTTCATACCCATCATCTACTCTGACTGCAAGATTTGCCGCAATTCTCTCATTAAGAAATGTAGAGTGGAAGGTTGAAGATATTACTAAGTTCTCTAGGAACCATCTCTCCTATTACATAAGGGAAGAATAGTGACGCATTCGTCCTACCGACTTAAACTATCGTGTTTTAGATTTGATCACTTTAGATACTTTCCATTTTTGGTTAAAGATCATCAGAAGAAAGACGCGTGGGTAATAAACATAAAGCACAAATTTTCTCCAATTACACTGAGATCTTTCGTCACGTCCGTGATGTCTGCTTGCGGAACTTTTGTGATTGCAAAAAATAAACCCCGAAGCCGAACTCTCCCCTAACAGGCGTCCCCTGTTCAAGACGGTTAATACATACCGTGCTGTAACGAAACCGTTTTATACGAAACTCTTTTTCTTTAAACTAAAATATCTTACGGAACAACATAATTTAAACTTAGATATAACATAAATCAAAAAAATGTAGAAAATGCGTATTGTATCGAAACCAAGTCTTAAGGTCCACAATTTTATGGTGAATATTTGATTGTGAAATTCAAGAAGTGAAGAAGGAGAAACAAATAGGGAAGCGGCCGCAGCAGAGTGGGACTGAGCACACATTACAACTATGATCAAAATAAACTCTGCAGCATTGAGATTTGAACCAGCGACCATAGACTTGGCAGTCGCGATTTTTACCCACTCGCCTTCTCATGCGGATTAACATTGAAAAATATATATATTCGGTTTTTTGAAATCGTTTCGTATCGAAATTGTCTTATTCGCAAATTTTGTACCGCCTTGCATTGAAAGTGTGCTTTACTAGTACATACCATGTTAAGCGGCCTACGCCTGTATATGTTCTTACTTGATAGCCACAAGTTACAAGTTAAGCTTTGGAAAACGGTACAATCTGCATGCATTTGAAAAAATTCTATTACTTACGGTCTATGATTAGTTCATTCGACTTCCCAAGTTCATCTCAACACATCCTGCACAGAATGTAGACGACAGGTATTAAAGATTTATCTTAAGACCGGTATTGATGAGCATTATTTTTTTTAACTGTTAGAGAGGCAAGAATGTACTCTCTTTCTCAATTTCTCAAAGGGAATTTCTCCAAAAATTTAATTTCGCTATAATTTTTCTTTTTTTGTTATTAATTTCGATCGAAATGAAAATTGAAAAAAAAGGGTTTTATAAAAAATAAAAAAATTTTATATTTAAAAAAAAAAACAAAGAAAAACACGGTGCATCATTAAATACCGTACACCACCCTACAATTGTCCATATGTTGATCTTTTCAAGTAAGACCTTATATGGGAACCGCTCGAAAAAGTGATCCTATCCGCAGCGTTTTCGCGTTCGTTCGAGCTTGGACTAAAACACATCACTGTGTTATTAAAATATCTCGACAATTACGAACTGTAGGCTGAACACTAGCAAAAATAAGGCAAGCAGACGGACATATAAGCTTAGGGTGATTCAAAATCATTTCCCATATAATCGAAGATGGCCATATGCCAAAAACACATCGCATATAGCATCTGGTATAGGGTATTATTATAAAGCACTCGGAAAAAGTGATCCGATCCGAACCGTTTTCGCGTTCGTTCGTGCTTGAGGTCAAACACATCACTGTGTCATTAAAATATCTCGACAAGTACGAACTGTGGGCTGAACACTAGCAAAAATAAGGAAGGCAGGCGGACAGACAAGCTTAGGTTGATTCAGAATCATTTCCCATATAATCGAAGATGGCCATGTGCCAAAAACACATCGCATACCGCATCTGGTATCGGGTATTATTATAAAAAAAATAAAAAAAAATGAAAAATAATATAAAGTTAACTAACAAAAACTTTATATTTTTTATCTACAAGTTATCAAAAATTTTTTATAAAAATATAAAAAAGAAAAGAAAAGGATAATAAACGGTCAAATCAAAAAAAAAAAAATATTTAATTATTCTTCTTTGTAGTCATCAGTAAAATTCTTCCTTTACTCTTAGTCTCAGTCTTAATCCCAGTTCCAGTTGTCTCTTAAATACAGTCTAGTTATTGCAAATTTTTAACTTTATATACAAAAGTTTATATACATATAAATACTTATACATGCGTAGGATATATATCATAATATTTACATACATGTTTTTTATAAAAGAATTATCTGCGGTCAATGTAAAACGAATCCCAAAGGAAATCTTGCGAAACACACAAACCTGTTTTCAGGCATTATTTTTGTCTGTTTTTATTTTCGCTCTTTTAAACTGTTTTTTTTTTTTATTATTATTATTGTTAAAACTGTTGTTAGCGCACTTTAACATATAATGTATGTATTAGTAAAAGTTTTCACTTAAATTTGTTTTTTTTTTTTTTATATGTTAAGAGGAAAAAAAATTTAATAAAAATCATTGGTCAGTTATCATATAAATGCAGACACTGATAATTTTCATAATTTTTTGTTTTATTCATAAAATTTCTTTATTCAATTTATAAAATATTTAAAAAAAATTTTTTTTTGTAATTAAAAGAAAAAAAAAAGAAAGAAAACTAAGTTAACAAAAAATATATTCTATTGTATGTAATTCTGCTAATATAATATTATATTTACTATTAATATAAAAAAAACAACAACAACAAGAACAACAACAATAATAAAAAACACACAAACTACAAATGTGTTAATAAATAAGAAAAATTTAATTAATAAAAAAAAAGATAAAAAAAAATTCACTTTCAATTTCGTTTATTTACTTAACTCTCTTCTTCAATCTCAACTTCAATCTCTAAAGATTTAAGTGGAATGAGGATGGACTAGTAAACTAGTAAACTAAACTAGTAAACTCAAGTCCAATTTAAGCGAATTTCAAGTCACTTCGAGTTCAATTTCCATTCAACTTTGCATAAAACGAAGTAAGAAAATTATATTCAGTCAGTGACTGCGCCTTTCATATCGTTATCTTAAAAAAGCAAAAAAAAAGGAAATTTCCATATTCCACAATATTAGGTGGGCATGGCTGATTTTTTTCTGAAAAAAGAAATTATAGCGCACTCTAGAACTGAGTTGGCGTAGTCAATATTTTGCACTCTTGTACAAGTACTACAGCATTGCCTATATAATATAGATTCAAATTTTTGTAGATTTATCTGCGGTAATCTATCAGCAATGAGCTAAACACTTTTTATTCCCCTTCGTAAACGGGGGTGTGTTCAGTTTGCGTAATGTTGTAGGCAATTTTGGCCAATCAAAACCAGCCTGCGTGCAAGAATATTTAATGATTTGTCAAATTGAGAATGTTTGTAATAGAAATTACATGGATGGACGGACGAACGGACATGCTTAAATCTATTGAGAATATGATGCTATGGGGTCTCTGAAACATCCTTCTTAGCTTTGAAAATGTTTTGACAAAATGAATATACCCCTCATTCTTCGACGATGGGTATAAATATTGAAAACAAATTTTCGATCAACATAAAATTCCACATTGTTTAAGAAATGTCCGTCTGCCGATTTTCTTTTGTGGAAACGCTCACGATCGCCTAAGTGGAGACAGATTATGAAACTATCGTATCTGTGTTGTTAGTTTATGTACACATATATACATATATATAGCGTTATGACCTACGTAAGACAAACGAGATGTGGTCTAATATTCGAGGAATGAAAAATTTACGATTTATAAGTTAGAACATGTTAACCGGAACCACAATTTGCATAGTTAAAGGCAATATTTTTTGTAAAAATACAAGTAAGTACATTAAAGCCGGACAAGCCTACCTATTAGATACCATACACTACTTCGCCAAGAGCAGGTCACGGCTCACATTCACTTGTTTTGATAATAGCATCAAAAATGGCCCATCGTTTTCAGGCAAAGGCATACCTTTCACGAAAGTCCGCATTTTAAAGGATGCCCAAAATATCACAGGGTATGATCCAAGTTTAGTAAACTTTATCTAAAAATAAAAATTAATTAACAACTTAATTAATAAATAAAAAACTTAGATTAGGCTTTCTCGCCACTGATAGACTGCTTGTCATGATAGCCCCAATACATGTTACTATTCCACAGAAATCTTAGATGAGTCCAAGAAGGAGAGCTATGTGTTTAAATTATGGCCTACTTAATGTTTACGTCAAGTCAACTACCTGCTGCTTGTTCGAGATTTTTTGGCCAAAAACAAGAGCGTAATCATGCCAAACTTTTCGTACTTGTTTTTATAATAATCTGCTGTGCACCGGTATACATGTATTTCGGAAACTTCGTTGCGTAACAGATTTCTGTTAAAATTTCTGATGCATTAGCTAATTAAATTTAGCTTCACACCCTTCTTCTATACAGAGCGCAATAAACTAATGGTAGACAAACGGTAATTATAGCTGTGTTATCTTAGTAAATCCGGCATTGCGATTTACAACACTTACGATAGTAATTGCATTACAGCAATATTTCTTAGCCAGGACCATATCTTAAACTTCATCAACTAATTATAAACAATCATAACTAGAAAGCAAGATACTATTGGCTGGAAAAATGGGTTCGATGTGAATTTTTTTTCTTTTTTCACTATCACCACACCTCAAAAATAAATTTGAATTCTCTTATTTTACCCTCCACCATATGTTCAGCGCAGAGTTGTTATTTAATTAATTTGAATTATCTTATTTTACCCTCCACCATATGTTCAGCACCGAGTTGTTTTCAATATGATGTTAATACTGCGATGTTAATACCCATTAGTAACAAATTTTTCTTTGAATCTGAATAAAATCAACCCGTTTTTGTCTGAAAATGAACAAACACATATACATATATTTTTTAATAAAAGTAAACAAAAGCTAAGAAAAATTCTCCCCGCAACATTTTTATTTTGTTTATGTTTCTATGGCACGTGTGTCACCCCACTGCATGAAATTTTTTACTAGAAACAGATTCTCTGATTAAATAAATTTTCTCTCCGCTTAACAACCCAAAAAGAAAAATGAAAAAATAAATAAACAAATTTTTTTTATTGTATATAAAAACCAAATAAAACGAAAATTTGAAAATTTAACAAATTTCGATTTATATACTTATTTATTTTACTTGGACATTTTTCAAAGTTTATAATATATAAAGTAGTGTATAATATAAAAAAGTAATTTTGAAATCTTCACCAGTAGTGGAAGTGGCGGAGATTAAATTAAATTTAATGGCAAGTAATTGCATTCGCCTTCGGTAATATTATCCAATTTATTCGATAACAAACAACCCAGAATACGATAAGTGAAGAGAGTTTACGGATGTTGACCTCATCACTTACTTATCGTCTGATTATTCTATTTTCACCGGGTATTAATATAGCGGCATTGATATCATCACCGCCCCCTTCTAGTTTGCTTAATAATTCAGGCTTTCTGGTGCTAAAGCGATTATTGTTTCGTTGGGCAGACTTGTATCTCGGCAGCCATTCGTATCACAAATTTTTTCTATTATCAATTTCTCTTTTCGCTATTTTCCAAAGGTAAGTTTGCCTTTATCTTTACTCATTGCTGTTTATAAGTTATTTAATATACAGATATACATATAAAGTATTCTAAACAATCTTTTAATATAGTTGAAGACATTTCTTTACAAATTCTTTGGATATCTATATATATTTTCTTAATTGTAAACTTATTTTCAACCAATTTTCATTGAATTTTATTGAAGCATCTGGCGAATACAAAATCTTCTTTAGAATGAAATAAGCGAGATGAAGCGAGAGCAACTTATATTCCCTATCTATCCCTTCTTTGATTTTTTTTCTTTCTGTATATGCATTTATATTTACAGCCTGGTCCATCTATATTCACTTGAGAGTACAAAATTGTATATGCTTCTGCTTCCCAAATTTCTGGGCATATCTTGCCATTTAGTTGTCTCCGATCTAATCTACTCACTTTCTCTTATTTGCATTAATAATTATTGTAAGGCACTCGAAGTAATAAAAAGGAAAAACGTTAGTGTGAAATTGTTTCAAGAATGCAATTCTTCTTTATGATTATTATAATAACCGTTTGATTGAAAAGCCGTTAGATCTTTATCTAAAGCTTCTTCAAATAACTCAAAATCAATATCATTCAATTTCACAACATGTTCTTCACCCAAGAGGGGATTGTAGATAACAAGTTTACGAATTCTTTTACCAGTTCGTTTGTAATAGGAAAACGAATGTAAAATTGATTGGAAAATTTTCCTATTGTATTTGACCCTTTTGGCATTTAAATCATACTTGGAAACCATAATTTCAAACGCAACCTCATCATCGAATAGAATAACTGATGCAGCCCGAAAATATTCACAGTCGAGTTCGGGATAGATCTCAATTGTGTTATATGTTAACCTATCCACATATTTCACGATAGCCAATAAATTCTTATAATAAGTATGAAATTCTTTTCTTGGTACTTTTCTTTGACAAATTACAGATCGTGAAAGCGAAACAACTTTAATACTATAGAGAATATCAATAGCTGTTGTATTTTTGTCCCTATATATTTTATAATGTTTCTTAATGGCTTCTTTTAACTTAGGATTTTTACCCGTCTCATAGTTTTCAGGATATTCCACCACGTGTTCTGCAAGACGATCTATTAGCTCCACATCATATTTATTTGCTAAATGCTTTCTTATAAAATATTTTATGTAACGACCGTGAAAATCCTCGGCGCCTTTAGTACTCGGATGATATTGAAAAGTATCTTCAAGTCGATTTGTTTCGATTTTGATATCTTGAATATTAAATTCTTCCCCATTGTGATTAAAATAAAGTCCAAATATTGTTGGAAATAAAAATTGATTTTGGCGAATAAATCTGACGAACGGTATCAGCTTAAAATTTTTTTCAAATTTTTTCTCCATATTATTATTATCTTTGTTGCTCTTCTCTGCTGTCGTTTTTGCCTTTATTTCTTCGTCTGCTTCAGCATTCTGGAAAAGTAAAAAATAAAAAAAAAACGTTTTATGCAATATGATTATTCAGATGTTTTGTCCGTTATGTGAGTATCGTATCAGATCAACACATAGTCCACCTTATAAATAAGTAAGTAAATATTAGTCCTTTGGATTAATAAGATCTATTCTATTTTTTATGAGTTTTTAGGTGGCCGCTGTATATATTTTTATAAAGGTTTGAATCAATATCTGCGATAAATTGTAAACCGAAGATTTTCCGGTTTTTATACATGGTTACAGTTTATAGGAAGATTAAATCCATTTACAAATTTCATAAAAAAATAACTATTTAGAGTTTATATGCCAACGTTACGCTTTTCCAGTGACATTCAAGACAAACTTGGTTGGATAGACCCAAAACCTTATATTATTAATCTTTTATAGGGTTTCTGATGAACGTTTGTTAAGCGCCATAATAATTAACAAACGCACTCCTTCAACTGATTTTGCAGATGAATCTTGTAAACATCCATATTTGTCCCTATTTTATTGTAATTTATTATAAAGCTTTAATGAAATAAATTTCTCCGCCTTCTAACTATCTTCACGAAAACAGACTTTTTTTGTGAGGGAAACTGTTTTAAAGATTTCAATTTGAAATTCTATAATGAAAATTTAAAAATAGAAAATCAATTCATGTACAGCGACTTGATTCTTAACATCATGTCAGATTTTTAACTTAGTTCACTTAATTCAACACTAACACTATTATCTCATAAGTCAAGTGGACTCATTTCGGAAAAAGTTAGAAGAAAAATATCTTGACAAAGCGCGTGAGGTTTCATTTACACGAAAAGGCCTTTAAATATTTATAATCATTTTCTCCACCTTTTCTAGATTTCCGATATGACGTTGCATTTTTTTGCGGAACTGCCATAAATGACCGCAGTTGACATGAAATTGAAGCAATCATAAAAAGGACGACCCTATTTTTCTCACTTTCGTCAATAACTTACGATCTTTCTTAATTCATTGGTAAAGTGGACATATATACCTTTGGAACTAGGACCGCATAATCATTCGAGTTTGGTGGATTTGTAAATCTTCCTCCTTTTTTTTCTTCATTTGATTCATAATGTAACTTTGTGCTTACTTCAATCTTGTTTCCCATCTCTATCTGCAAGTCTGCAAGTTTTTCATTTAAATTTTTATCCATTTTTTCCACATGAAACCCTATAATTAAAAGAAGTATTTCTTAAAAATATTCAAATTTCTTACATCATTAAAGAAAATGGTTTAAGAGGGAAATAATTGATCGCACACCTGATGTTTACACTTCTATTAATGATCTGCTTATGCTTTTCTTCTTACTTTACTACACTTCGCTTACGTCTTCACATCTTCAACTGTGCTATAATATTGTTTAACACTAGATGTGTTTTCATTTATGATTGATTGATTCGTAAGCGTCTACAGTAACTCTCATTAATAATGGGTGTTACCGCTTGTCAAAAAATAAACTTGGTCCATTGTCCAATCATAAAAATTTATTTTACTATTTTCTACTACTAGGCAATACATATTAATATATATAAAAAAAAAAAAAAAACACAAAGAATTCGCCGTTTTCCCTGACAAATTCTAGTATCAGCTTCCTATTACGTCCTCGTAACAACAGCTTACAGCGATAATGGCAATGATCATGTTATAGTTTGCGTCGGCATGAGATTGGAGCCAATAGGGTCGGAAGACTGGTATTATGAATGGTATTCAAATTCTACCTAGATAACGATGTCAAGCGTAAGTCCCGCTGAATTTAAGAATGGCTCCTATATAACTGCCTCAAGGTGCTTCACTCTCTCCCCCAATCACCAGGCATGAATTAGACCCAATCTCTTCCGTCCAAGATCTGAAAAATACACTACAAGAATCACTCACTGTAGACTCACTGTATTTCAATCGAAGAGAGCCTAACTAACTTGGTATTTCCCCGTAAACAAGTAGACCACATACACAAACCCATACTTACCTTATATGTTAATAAAGATGAACAAACTCTACATGCACTTTATAGGAATTTTAAATGGAAAATAAATTGTTTTTATTGCACTTATATCACTTTAAACATATAAAATTCTTTTGTAGAAAAACTAGACCCAAAAAAAAAGCTGCTGAAAATGAAATATATTTAATGACTAAGCACAACTAAAATATTTGTTATCTGGTTGAAAGTGAGCAAAGAAATGCACGTAGTGAGTAGGTGGGTTGCCACACCATCTTTTGTAATGTTAGCAGGATTATGTCCAGAGTATATCTACGAAATACCCAATAGGGACATTGTTTATTCCTAATAATGAAATAAATAAAAGATTTTGTAGGCTTGGCGACACTAACGATAATATGCATTTTTTTCAAAAAAATTGGAATTTGCATGAAATATTTCCCTCTTTTTCGAGCTGAAAGTTTTCCGGCTTCGATAAGTAGTAATACGAACTTTTATGGAAATAAATAAATAAAAACATGCTCGGCAATATGATACCAAAAGGAAGAGAAGAAACAAAAAAAGCGTTATCTTAAATCTTTTTTTTTTGTACTCATCAGTGAAGAGTGAGACTTATTCATTCTTTCAAAACGTTTGTAACGCCCAGAAGTAAGCGATTGAACGAATAAGAAATAGAATATCTTGTCTATATATGCATTATAAAATTGTACTTTCTCGCATAAGGATAGGAACTTACGGTGAAGCGTTGCCGAATATTAGCTAAAGGTGCAAGTGTTACAACCGCTTGCATCTTTTATTGAAGATTAGCATTAACTCTATTAAGATAAATTCACTACTTATTCCAGTGCCAAATGTCGAGTAGCTATGTAAAGAATTAATACAATAGTTTTTCTAATGAGGGACTTATCTATCACAGATTCAAATTTTGCAGATTTCCGGGAAAGCATTCTCATCCATAAGTAAACCGTACTCTCATGTACCGTAATGCAAGTGTCCTTTATCTTCTAGAACGCTTTCACTTATCTTCTTATGTGATGCGATTGATGTACACTTCGGATTCGGTCTATGGTTCCCGTATTTATTTATTCAGTTATTTCTTTGCACAGCGTCCCATGCTTGTCTTGGGGTAGCTTGTAAGAAAACATAAAAGAGTTGTAGATCTCTAATCAACTTTTGTATTATATCGACTTCATTCGTTCAATAATTTGTTCATTAATTAATTAACTCATTTACTTACGCATGCATTCTCTCCCTCGTTCGTTCACACATTCACTCGTTCATTCATTCAATTATTCGTTTGCGCATTCATTCATTAATTCAATAAAATTATATGCCAATATTTTCAAAGATATATACACATATAGCAATTGCTAGGAGCTAAAGAGACATCGAGGAAATTTCTAGGCAAACTATACGATTCTTAGATGGGTATCCTTTTCAATACAATATATATTGATTGTGTGAATTAATTTTATACCCATTTTTAATTTCTTCAATTTAGAGCTAACTGTTTAGAGACTAAACTATTTATTATTTATGTTTTTACTATTTTTAAAAAATTCAACAAATTCAATTTAGAGAATTTTATTTAAAATATTTGTAATTTTTCCAATTTTGCTCAGTATTTCATTTTTGTATGAACTTCTTTGCGGACTCGTAAAAATGTGTTTGCTTTTACAAAAAACGTTACCTAGTTTTTTCCTTTACTTGTTTTATAAAAAAAAAAATACCATGTTGAGAATAGAGAGAGAGAATAGAGAGAGTTGCTTTCAATAAAAGCAAAAATTGTGAATAAAATAGACATGCCACTAAAGTTTGAAAAATTTGTTTGTTTTGGAACTTTCAAACATGCATATATACATATCTATGCATATACATACCACATAGTACAGTTTATGTACACGTATGTATATATGAGGAGGAAACAATGGCGAATATCATAGAAATGAAATGAGAGATTTTCAAATTAATATGCCGCCAATACGAATAACGCAGTTGTATAATAGATAGCATTATTTAGCAAATCTGTGCAGAGGTTAGTGTATATATATAGTATAATATATATAGTATATAACCATGAACTTTTAAATGAAAGTTTCATTTACTTTCAACATTTGCGTCAACAAACTTGACTAAAAATTATAATGTTTTACAACAAGTAAGAAAACTATATTCGCTCGTGACCGAATGTCTTACACCCATTACCATGAGCAGAAGAACTACATTTCGATACTCTATAATATTTTGTGGGTGTGGCTGTTTTTTTCTAATTTCAGTGGAAATTGATATGACTGTTGTACTCTGCGAGTGCAAGCAAAAAACGCGAATGAAAGTGTTCGCAATCTTTGTCGTATAGACATGTGGGCGTTGTAGGTGTGTCCTCTGAAAAATTTGGTCCATTCACGAATTCTTTCGCAAATTTGTAGGCGGGCGATATCTTCATTTTTTCAAACGGAAGAAAGTTTACTATGGATACTATACGATTGGGTAGATGATTTTTGTTTAACTTTTTGCCAAATCATATTTCTTCCGGAGCAATATCTCTTCTTAATATCTCTCCCACCTGAAGTTCTGTTTAACAAATAGACTGCACTGTTCACTTTTTTCTCCTAGAAATTCTTTAATAAATTCCATCGACAGTCGATCAGCAAACAACTGGCGTTCTCCATAACGGTCTGATCAGTTCTTTTCGATAAATCATTTTGCTGGGCCCTATAAGCAACAGTAACTTGGTGATGGATGTAATTTTTACCAATAACTTTAGAATTTTTTCGTTGCACTATCCTGAGCCATAGTCGGTTCGTACAGCTTTTACGCTTTTTCCTGTTTGCTTTTCAACATAGGCTTTGAATTCTTTCAACTTACTCACGATTTCCTTTTTACTTGTGATGAAGTAGGTAAACGTTTCATGTGAAAATGCAGTATATATCGTAAACCGTCAATCGAAAGAAAAAGATAACATTTCCTATAAATTCTTTACCTTTAACTTTATCGGATATATAAGTCTTATCATTTACAGGCTCGATCCATTCCTATTTTAAATACCAAAAAAGGAAAAATAATACTTTCTGTAGAGCTTAGAAGAACTAGAATAGGAATAAGCAACAGCTTGCTTTCAGGTGAGCAAATAAACTTGGTAGCACTGCGGCAAAAATTCAATTATGATTCAATAGTTAAACCGTAAGCTTAAACTTAAGCATTCAACGTAAGCAGTAGACGTAAACAGTAAATTTGGCATCTCTGTCTAACATTCGTTTCATTAAATATCAATAGTGGACGTTGAAAAAAACGTGGCGAACGTATAGCAAGCAGAATTAACAAGACATTAATTAAATATAGTTTACTTAGGAAATATACGAGCTATTTTGGTTGCCGATACTACAGGTAAGGTAAAAAATAACTTTAAATGAAATGAATTATTTAGAAATAAAATGTCTACAAACACTAAATCTCGGATCATGTAATATATCGGAGAAACAGTTTCTGTTAAAAGATCTGCAATCGCTTCACCAAGGTATGCATATTATATGTTAAATTGACTGCTGATATAACACATAACTTCAAAAATTGTCTCAGATAAATGAAAAGATTTCGTTAAAACATAAAATGTCTACAACAATAATCCCACCTGTGTAAATTATCTGAAAAATAATATCAATTCAAAGGTTTGCATTCCTTTCTTCGCCGCCGATTAAACTGCGAGCTTTAATTGGAGAAAAAAACGCTGTTCGTTCTTGTGCATTCATGTCCAGCAATGCGATTTCATCCTTCTCTAGAGAGTATATAAAACGATTGTGATTCCATAACACACCTTTTAAAGAAAATATTGAGTCGAGAATTTCAGCCTTGAAAGTCTGAGCAAAAACTGGCCGAAATATTGGTGCCTATTGAATAGTGCCGCTAGTACCGCTGGACGTTTGCATAATCAAAGCGCTATAGTTAAAGGCGGATTTTCTTAATGATGTTAGCCGGGTTGTAACCTCAAAAAACGAGATATTTGTGATCAAACACAATGGAAATTAAGATTTGCAGTAGCCTTTAAAGGATTTTAATTTAGTTTAACGCAACTAAGTGCGTATGCGTCATACATTGCTTGGCCTCAACAATAATGACCTTTTTCTTCGAAATGTCATCGATATTGTAAGAATTCATTTAAGGGTAAATGTTCATTTTATCTTAATTTAGTAAATAAGAACGGCGACCACCAAGTCGCCGTAGTCGTTTAAAAAATGATATGGATTAACATTAAGAAATGATATGGAATGTTAATATACCCGAACATGTATATATATATATATACATTCACTGGAAAAAACAATCCAAAAAATATTATTGTATCTTATTTTTGATCACATCTATCTACCGTTTTGCGAATACAGTGATATTCAGTACAGATCTATACAATACATCGCACACAGATGTTTGTAGAGCGTAGATTTATGCATACTCGTTATACAAACTTAAGCAAACTTTGTTGCGTAAAATCTTGTTCTTCTTTTCAATTTTGTTGCGTATACTTTTGTTGTCATTTTTAATTTTGTTGCGTATACTCTTGTTGTCGTTTTTAACTTTGTTGCGATACTATTGTCGTTTTTAAAGTTTTAGTGCTCGTTTCAGTTTTTATACTCTCACTTATGCTCTTTCAAAGCGTTTGTTTAAAGTTCGTGTCTTACTTTGCGATAGGAAATTTTCTTGCGCAAATGTTGCTAGCGAAATGTCTTACCTTATATATAACAATGTTTAGGTATAAGAATATAAGCAAATGTATAGAGAAAATTGACCAAGCAATATACATGAGAATGTAGGAATATTGGTAATTAAACATTGTACATACAATGTTTTCATCCGCTTGAGTAGCCTAGTAGGGAAAGAATTGTGAGTAACACCTTAATGGTCGCGAATTCAAATCTCAAGTGCGATAGAGTTTCCAATACAGGCGAGAGCATATGATCTAAATTTATCCGACAGTTTTTAATTCCATACTTTGTAAATTTATTTACAAAATATAAAAATGATGAGTAAATAAATATGTTTTTGTCAAAGAAAACAAGCGCATTTTTATAATCGTTGTACGTATGTGAAAAATCAATAGGAAACAACGTATATTTGTCGGAAATAGAAATAATGATCGATAGAGAAGTACCTGTAATTTTGGTTCGGACAGATCAACAGACTAGCGGGACAACGGAAACGAGTAACTGGGTTTGCGGGCAGACAGCAAGGGAACAAAACAATTTCTTGCAACATAACCACATTTTTAACTGCCACTTTATAGGTGGAGTACCCCGATCCAAATAATGTTTAATAGCCTTCGTTCTTAGCTCGAAACACTTAAGGGGAACAAATTTTATCAAAATATTCCGAAAATTGCGAGCAAGAGTTTTAAAATGATACAAATATATATATATATATGTTGCTAAAGTTTCAGCATATATATATATGTTGAGGCGGAGAGATAGATGGACATAGAGACATGGGATAAAACGGATTTATTTGATTCGAATGCACACAAGTTAAACTCATCTTCCTTCTCGTAAACAAATAACAATTTTTTGTTTATTTTTGTATTTTGTTTATTTTTTTAATAACTTCAACCAAATATACTGCTCTAGTTTTATATTGTTTTTTTTTTTTTTACTTCTTAGATCTCTATTGCCTTGTTTATAATTTATGATTTTACTGTGAACCTTACAGAGTTTTCTTGTTATTAATAACTATTTTTTTACAGATAATCTTTTTGTTTGAATTTTATGCAGCTTTTATCAATCATTTCTATGGTATTTTTATTCAGTGATTTGTCATATGTTTTGCTCTTCCGCCGCCGTCAAACATTTTATTAACTATTCTCGTGCAGTAGACAATTAATTACACTGAGAATAATGTCGCAGTTTATTAATTTTTCGTGTGTATGAATGTGTGTAGCAGCAATCGATTGTAACAATATTACTATTATTATTATTATTATTATTATTATTATTATTTATGTTTTTTGCTTTGAACAATATTTGCATGAACAAAAAATAAAAGTTAAATAAAATACAATAAATTGTTATAACAAACAAAACGTAGTTTAACTTAAAAATTCTTATATTTTTGGCATGTTTATGGATATTCGACAAAATGTGTACTTTATTGTAAATCTTGTTTATTTTTCAATTGTTAATGCGGTAACGATGATTATTTATTAGGTGTTTGCAGAAATTTTGATCACTTTTTCACTTAAAAAAAGCATTTATTGTGAAAAATTGGTACAATATATTGGTACATATATATATATATATATCATATATATAAATCAAAATAGTTTCCATCATTTTCTATAACATTTTACATTATTTTTGACAACATGGCGAAATCATATCGAAAGAACTTGTATTGGTTTGGCAACGGTCCCCCAACGACCAATTTTCGCTCTTCTTCAATTTTGCGGAGCCCCATCCCAGCCAAACCGTGCTGCGTCAATCTGAACAAATGGTAATCAGGAGGCTACATGTCAGGGAAATATGTTGGGAGTGGCAGAACCTAGCATTCAAGCTGCAATTGTTGTACCCTGGACAACTCTGGCGACCAGTGGCTAAAAACTGGCATTTTGAGTCAATTCACGTCGCCTTTTTTAAATCGTTGAACCCAAAACCGACAAATGGGATATGATGGAGCAGCATCACCATAAGCCTCGGAACGTGTTTGTTGAGCTTCGGCGGCAGATTTCTTCAAATAAGCAACAAAAGTAATGAATTTGGAAGAAGACAGAATTTTGAACCCTGCATGATTACCATCAACGCACGCCGAATAAACGGATAATAAATAGACTAAAACTGTTATTTTATGTAGATGAAGATCAAAATCATCGAATTCAACCGTTATGTACACTGGTGCTTCTCATTTCTTTATCATGAAGTCGCTGATCAAAATTTTTGCAAACACTTAATATATATTTTTTTTTTTATTATTTTAGTTTTTCTTTTATAAAATTTTTATTATTGTTTTATCGATTTTTGAAATAAATAAATAAATACACTATGTAATAATAATAAATTAATAATAATTAATAATAGTAAATTATTGAAAATTATTTTTCGAATAAAATAAATGATTTGAAAAGTTTGTTTTTCAATTATATAAAAACTAATTAAAACAAGTCCCAAATATTTATTAAACATTAATTTTTTAGTAACCTGAGACATTAATATAATTCTTAATTGTTTTATACAAATTTTTAATAATTACTATGTGTTTTTAGAGATGCACTACATTCAACTTCAAAATAAAGAAAAATCTCTGAAAGTCCCATTTTCTCATCTACACCTTACTTACTTGCGACAATAGCAAGGCGGGACAATTCGAACTGCAAATGTTAAGTTTTTTGAGTTTCTAAAACGACTAAGTGCCGTCTGTCGTTTTAAACGAATTGTCTCAGCTGACTTCTTCGACAATAATTTTGGAGAGAAACGTCAATTTTTAAACCACATTTGTCTGCGAAATTGTAGGTTGATATTTTCGAGGCACATGTGTAATATGTTATTGGCATTATCCTAACGCTAACAACTTATTAAAACCATTTAAAAGTGCAGAAGGAATAAATTTCAAAACGAACGACTTCCTCATGAGAGTTTGCTTTTTTGAAAGCAGCCGATATAAATTCCATTTAGCATATTCTACCATATAGTGCTATTGAAGATAGTCAATACAAGCTTGCACTTGTGATCTGCTAATTCAATGGTGGATGTCCAAGATTCGCCCTTAAAAGCATACAATTTTTTTAGCTTCTTATCTAATAAGTCGGTAATAAGTACTACTTTTGAATAATTTGGCTTTAGTTTATATATGTATATGTACACATATATATATATATATATATATATATATATATGCATGCTGTATATATAAAAATGCATGGTAACTTTTACGATATAGGAAATAATAAATTATTTTACCGATATATATGTTTTCAAAAAAAAAACAATTTTTTTATTTCACAAAAAAAAAAAGGATTTTTTTTCTTGAACATGTAACACACAGTTATTCTAACTTTTAATTTAACAAATATTCACAATTTATAAACTTAAGTACGTTTGTTTGATGATTGGCTTTGGAACACAAAATAATATTTTCAATGATAGTTTGGAGAAGAGAAAGCGAAAGTGAACGCTACAGAGAGCTAAGGAGAAAAGAAGAAAAAGTCAAGAAGCTTTTGACAAAGCCGTAAGAAAAATTCTTCTATAAATTCTGTTATTCTTCTATCTATATATCGCGTTCTGTTACGCGACTAAACGATAAGAGCAAATAAAGCATATATCACGACTTAGGCTGAGGGCACATATACGAAAATCGGAACGCCTTTCACACACTTTTGCAAATTATTGAAACTTTTTGTAAGAGATTCGAAGTCACTACCCTACGAATACATAATTAAAGATTTTGTAAACAAATACTCGAATCGATTTATATAGATACTCTTTTAAAAGGAACAAATGCGAGGGACGAAAAAATAGTTTTACTTCCTTGAGTAAGACGAGCCTAAAATTTCCAATATTCCAATATTTGTTACGGATATAATCAGAGGTCCACCGCATGTCAGCAAATAAAAATTCACATAAGGCTGACTGCAATTAACAAGAAGAAGTGATTTCACTTGAACCATCAATGCATTTATGAGTTGAAAGGTTTTTGAAGGATCGTTTTGAATAAGCTGCAAAGCAACTTTATAAATTTTTGAAATATTTTCCAGTAGACTTTTTTTTACGTTAAAGAAGCAGAAAGCGTTGTCGGCTTGAGAAGTAACATCCAATTTCTCAAAGTCCGTTTGAACGCACGAAACTGCGGGATCCTGAGTAAGGCCTAGCTTACAGACTTGCTAACTCTTCATCAAAAACGTTCCCTAAGCAAGTGGTGGTAGTAAGCTTCAATGACATATTTTCTCTATCCCTTATTATAACATAACTGAAAATTGATTTGGATAAGACATTTTTACAATGGAAACATGGTTGAGGGAATGCATGATTGTCAAGATAAAAGGACAAAATTTATGTTTAACATAACGAACGATACCTATTCTAAAAATAGAAACCTTACTGTTTTGTTTTTTTTTTTTTTTTTATAATGCTATGAGGATATACGGAAAATTGTTAAACGCATCCCTTTTTTAGAGATTTGTATGATTTTTTTCCGTACCCTTTGCGTGCAAGAAAAGTGAGACAAAGATAAAGTGCTAAGTTTTCGTCCATATTGTGATCACAATTTGTTCACTGTCACAACATTGAAGCATACAACTACACTGTCCGATTTTCCTGATCACGTTAATTACACTAAAAGAACGATTGTTTGCTTTTCTTCTTACGAAAAAATAAATAATAAAGCTAAAGGAGCTTAAAATTACATATTAAATATAACTAAAAAGAAAATTTGATTTATTTATCGATTTTTATCTATAAAACTGAAAACTATTGATAAAAAAAACTTGACTTAATGATGGGAATCATATATATGTATGTGCAAGCATGTACGTACATACATTTATCTAATTTGATATACGACAAATATATAAATTATCAATATATATATAGATATATATATACGCATATATGTATAATCAGTAATATATGTAAGATACCATAAAATATAAAATTTGTCATCTAAAGCTGAAGCATTCATTATAAATTTTATGTTTCTTTCCGTTTTTCTTATCATGTACGAATTTACTTTTAACAATTTTTATTATGTAACTATATATATGCATGTATGTATGAATGTATGTATGTATGTATGTATGTATGTATGGATGTACGTAGGTATGGGTAAATGTGTGTGTCTCGTTTATTACAGCTTTTGTCTTCGCGATATTATTTAATTTCAATATTTTCAATTTTCTTCGGTCTCGATATTTGCATTCTTCGGATTTTCGTTACTGCATTATGTTACTGTTATGTTACACTATGCGGTTACACTTTGTATTAAATACCGACTTTTGCTTTGATTTTAGAAATCTTGTAATATGTTTACATTAAAAAATAGGAGTATATCTCTCTCTCTCTCCCTCTCTCTCTGCTTTTTTTTTTTGGTTTTCTTTTTTTTTTTTTGCCTTTTCCTTCATATTTTAAGTACACATCTGTGATAGTGAATCCTGTGGCATTTACTGCTTATTGAATATTCTAATAGGTGGGTTGTTGATAATCCATTTGTGGTACTTGCTGTTGATCTACACCTTTGGTAAAAAACGAAAGATGAACAGTAAGAACATAAGATTTTATGTTATTCTTATTTATCCTATAAAATTTACCCGCTTGTTGATTAGTGAATGGCGATTGACTATATTGATCATTATCGTTGTCCATCGAATAACTGGTGTAAGCCTGTTGATGCACCACGTTGGCGGGATCGGTTTCAAAGGCGGAGGTAAACTCATCGCCCGCACCAATTAGAAAACGTTTATAGGCCATAAAAGCGCATAAAGCCTTTTATTGATTTTATTTATATATACATATATATATATATATATATACATGAAAGAACCCAAAGAAAAAATTTATAAAATTGAATGCAATAACAATTTTCTTACCCACGTGAACACTGAAAAGAAACAAAATACTATCGAGGCTTGCATATTAGCTACACCAATACCACCGGGTGGTATTTCAGCTGAACTCCACTGTGACCATAAATAGATAAACGCCACAAAATACATGAAAGCCCATAAAGCTGAAAGTTAATAATATTTTGTAAATAACCGCAATTTATATATGCATTCTATTTTGCAAAGTACCTGAGAAAGCCATATCTGCCATTACGAAACGTTTCCGACTTTTCACCGACGACATACGTTCGAATAGATATTCGCCAACAATGAAAGCGATTGAAGCAATGAAACCAAATATACCCACTGTGTTCCCAAATTTACAGGCCATCGCATCGTCATTGAAAAGGCATTTGTCTTTGCCTTCTTCATCGACCCGCCAACCTTCCGATGATATGCAACCAAGAACGACGACGGAAAAAAGCTGCAAAATTACAAAAGAATTTTCATTTTCTCGCTTCTAACAGAATCACGTAAACAATGTACAAAAATAAATCTGTTCCATTGTGCTTGTAATGAGATACAGATGTAATTTAAATTAGTTTGTCTTTTGAATTCGCGTCCCATGAACAGTACAGAGACCGGTAGAGGGAATTTAATGGAACTAAGAAATCAGCAAAGCATCAATTGTTTTGGTTTTCGGTCTAAGCAGATCCGAAATTTACTGATACTACAGCTAGATAAAGATTGAAAGGGAAATAATTTTTAAATAACTTCCGACCAGAAAAACTTACACCTCGCATTTCTTACATGGAGGGGAAACTTTGATATAATTAAGAACGAAAAAAAAATCGCCTTAAGGGTTAGTTAACTCTACGCTACTGCAGATTCGCATAGCTTGAAAAGAGAGACGTTCTGTGCGTGCAATAGAACGCGTAGGCTAAACGAACTGGGAGATGTTATGATCTCCCTCGGCGGGTTTTTAAAAATTTTTCATAAAATACTATGCAATAACATCTGAGCGATATGAAGGTTGATTTGGTTAAAATGGTCGGGTATTATAGTGAGTGGCTTGTCAGTTGGCATCAACAATTTAAAATTCCCGAGTTGCATAAAATTGAGTTGACATATGCGGATTTACAGCACTGCTGCTATTTAACCAATGAGAAAGTAGTTTCAATAAAATCTAGCTCTGTTCATTTACGCAAGAAGATTACGCTGTGGTATGCCAAAGACCCCTCTATTCATTTGAGCGAAGTTTTAGAGACAGTATCCAAGTATCTACTTGGATGACCATCTAACTAACTAATAATGATTTGCTTTGCGGAAAACAAAGATAAAAAGAAAGTTTAACTTGATTAACTCCGACATCTCTAAGGCAAGAGTAGTCCAGTTTGGATGATCGGATCAATATTTCGAATGGAAGCTTGCACCTAATTCATATGATTGTATCGATGTTTAGACGGAGGCTGCTGTCAATAATGTGTCTTGAAATGCAATTTCTTGCAACTGCTCTGCTACTACTACCGCCGCGATATCATCTGCATGCCCCGCGGGAAGATACAAGATGTTGTTATACATCACGTTCGACAGTGTTGGCCCTAGCACTGACTACTATGTCACTGCTTCAGCAACGAGCCGTTCTCTGTGTGCCGTTCCTTTGTGCATTTTATGTCTTCTGCCCCTGAAGTAGGTGGCCACAATACTTGCCAAGTAACGCGGCAATCTGAGCTCTTCCATTGCCACGATTACGCGTTACCGTTAGGTGAGATTAAAGGTATTTGTGACATCACTACAAGGCAGTATTCTTTCTTCCCGTATTCCAGCGTTCTCCTTGTATAGCTACGGCGGATGCCGTATGGATGATACCTGCTGTGCGTCTTTGCTTTGTGAACACAAATTGATTGATAATGATTGCAACTAGCATGTTGTTCTCGTTGGTCTGCTTTGCGATTGCAGTTATTTCATCCACTAATGTTAATTTTGTATTTCTCTCTTTACCTTTTCTAGAAACTTATCGAAATGCAGCTTGTTGTGGGAAAAGCATGTCGACAATATTTTCTAGTAACATTTGGCTCGTCAGCTGACTCCTGGATTTCAAACTTTTCATTGCCATTTTATATACTAGTTCCCAGGACTGATCATTGATCCTTTCCAAAAAGTCTACGGAATGCAATCTGTTTACTCACAAAAATGGCTTTCTTGAGTTCCCTCATTTTTTGTTCAGGTGTACTATGAAGTCATTGACATACCGCTTCGGTTTGTTCATATTTCATTTTCCATCCCGCAGCATTTTTGCTAGCTGACGTATTCTTTCTCCTAGCTCTGTGATTGAATCCATCTGCTTTTCCTGCCCGCTCTTGTCACTTGATAACGCAAGCGGCGAAAAATTCGGTCCTTGTTGCTTTTGGTTAACTTCTAACCTGTCCGGCGTACGTATCAGCCGGGTTCTCTTCTTAAACAGATCTATGCCACAGACTGCAATTGCTTCCGCTGCCCCCATCCCGTTGTCCCGGTGCGACCACATTGTTGTGGCCATGAAATGTTGAAAATAACAATACAACAGAAAAACATTAAGCAAAGCTCAATTAAAATCGGGACAATAGCAACCTCCACAAAAATAAATAAGGAAAAAGAAAAATAAGTACAGTAAGCATAAAGTGTACAAAACAGTGGATAATATTTCACTTATTGAACATATTCTTTTGTACTTATTCTTCTTCTATCTCAATAAGAGAGAGAACATGTTATATGCAACAAGTAAGTAAGTGTTCCTTAACTTCTTGTTTAAGACTTTATTGTAAGTTAATATTAAAGTAATAGTTTAGTACTGAAAAAATAGCGAAGTGTAAAAGCCGCCATGGCGCCGAAACCAAGGACAGTCGGTAATTAATTAAGCGAGCGAAAAAATTAAAAAAAAAAAAAAAACAGCGACAATAGAAATCAAGCGAATGAAAATATTACAAATGGAAAGGAAAAAAAGAGGGGATAAAGAAAATTTAAAAAAAAATTAATGCAGTATCTCGTGCTACGTGGCGTATGCTAGTTATAAAATTATGTAACCCAATTTCGGATTATTTGAAAACATTCGAAGGAGCAGGGTACCGTAAAGTGAGCAATTCACTCGGTGTGGAGTCTGAAATTGTGCATCAAATTCTGAATCGATTTAAGGATGTCCGTCTGTCCGATTGTCTGGTTGTCCGTCTGCCTAATGTCCGGTGGACACATTTTCCTGGCTGCGGGAATAGAGCTATCAATTTTAAATTCGAGAGAAACACTGGAGGTTCGTCGACGCAGGTTTGTATTGAAAACGGGTCAAATCGGTCGAAGGACATATCTAAAGCACCGCGAAAACTGAGAACACCTCTGCTTTTCCAAAGGAGTAAAATATTGATTCTTTGCTTCATAAACTATCGCTGGCATATGTCCAAACATTTGAACGCATACTCTATGAGCGAAGCTGTAGTGCTTGTAGAAAAATGGAAAAAGTTGACCACTCCAATGTAATCGTGCATCAAAATGCAATCTTTTTTTCAATACCTTTATAAAGCGCGGAAACAAATTTTAAAAACCCCATAAAGTGTATAAGTGCTTAGTCGGTTTCAAAACATGTCCGTCTGTTCGTCTCTTCATCTGTCTCTCTGCCCAACTATTTAGAGAGACACACGTTTTCCATTAAATAATGCACTTTTGATTCCTTACTTTGCATTATCGCACCTTTCCTCTCATTGCAATATTCGGATTATTGCTTATTACTTTTGTATATATGGCATGCGGGGATCGTTTAATGTCCGATATACCTGCAAAATCTTAAGTATTTGCACATATTTACTCATTACATTACAGTCTTTAACCTAGTAACTGCACCTAGTGGTGCACATATGCTTCTAGATGAGCACGCGAAGATCACTCTTATGGATTTTGCATTTTTAAGTACCGAGCATATGGCACGTAAGGTGCATAGATTAATTCAGCATTAATCAATATTTTACGTGCTTTCTCGTCTATTTTTCCTCGTATGCGAATTAAAACAATTGCAATAACCTCTGCTCGTAGGCATAAAAACTTATGCATATCATAAAAATTTTCTAAAATCTTCTATACAAACTGTTATCAAATACCATGTTATGTATATGCCTTGATTATGACCTTGACCAAGATTCCAAGCATTCATGAATATATTTATAATCATAAGTAAGCGTACCGTGTGACACAAACAAACCCTAGCAAATCAGTTCCATCCAGCTTGCGTTAAGATTAAACAACCAAAAAATAATACACACACACACACACACACACACATGAGCACAAGCACACATCTATTGTCTCTTTCAAATAATTCGTAGATGAATGTATTATGGAAAGTGTTAAAGCAAGTAATGAAAGCTTTTAACCTAATTAAAAAAATATTATATTTTTTTTTCGACTTTTTTTCAAAAAAGTGTACGAAATAATCGATTAATTATACGATAATCCTCAAGATGTTTGCAAGCAAATGGCTCTACAAGAATTAAATTTACATCTAGGTACATATGATAAATATAACTACATTTCGGAACGATTTCGTTTAGTTTAAAAATCAAAATAGAAAATATTTTTCGGAAGAAGTCCATCACTCAACAACTTGTTCTTGACAAGAAGAAAACATTTTCGGCATGCAACTCAAATCTTGTTTCAATATTTTTTGAACTTATTTGATGTTTTTCCATATACACACACATATATATAGCGTCCATTTTTATACCCACGACTGTAAGATGGGGGTAAACTCACTTTGTTTTTTTTCCCTTAATAATTTTAACACTCAAAAGGAAGGTTCAGGGACCCTATAAAGTATAAATATTCTTGATCAGCCTGAAATCGTGAGTTCATTTAGGCATGTCTGTCCGTCTATTTCTCTGTAATAAACATTCTCCTGGCCGCGAACATAAAGATATCGACTTCAAATTTGATAAAAACATTGGAGGAAGGTTTCGCACGCAGGTTAGTGTTGAAAATGCCCCAAATTGGTCAGAGCAGAAGCGTGCAGTGGATCGTAAACTTAACGCAACTCAGTTTTTTTAAAAAAAATTTTTTTCTATTTTTGCTCGTTGCTCAGAATTAATAAAAATTAGAAGGCTGAAATTTTCCACAGTCGCTTAACTCTCTAGGTCCAAAAATGCAACCAATCGGGTATATATACACAAAGTTACGAGTAATTAAAAAATTTTTTGTTCACTTTTTTAAGATTTTATGCTTACTTATTATAAGGCAAAGAAGACAAAACGTTTAAAACAATTTTATACATTCCTTATATGAAGAGATATTGTCTGTCCAAAAATGGATCAATCTTCAAATGAATACCAGACAGACACCGAGAACAATTTTTCCCTAATAATACCAGCGATATGGATATCAAATAAAAGAACTTGAAGAGTAGAATGCGAAAAGCATTGTGGTGGGTATGCGAAATGCGGCCCCCACCGAGTATAACTTTCTTACTTGTTTAATATAAACCATAAAATTCAAAAATAAATATCAAGAGCGATCTGTTGCAGTTTTTGAGATTTTGAACGGCAGCTGAATTTGATTCAGTATATTATCCTGCCGGATAATGTACATAACTTATAAAATCTGTTATTCACACACACACACACTTTTCAGCTGCACAAGGGAGAAATTATCACAATTTTCTGCATGACTACGTATGCCGTTATGTTCAATGACTTGCTTGGAAGCATAATTTCTTTACATACGATACTTATTTTAACCTTTTGTTTTTTATTTTTCCCGGCCACTTATTCATATTCTAATGAATTTATTATGTGCTTTCGTACAAAAAATTCACAAGCATTTAAGAGCGCAATCTTCATTACAATTTACATAATTAAATTATGAGGGAATCAATCTTTTAAGTAAATATTTTAAAAATTTGCACTTAAGTGCACTTGTTTTAGTTTACAGTTATAGTAACGAATTCCTATACACCTAAGCCCATCTACAATAAGCCTACAAAAAGTGTGTTAGTCTATTATCTTTTTGGAATGGAAGGAAGTGAAGTATTCAGCATACATCCAAATAGAACAGAAAAAAAAAAAGGCAAAAGGAAAAAAAGGAGGATTTTTGAGCCATTGTTGGCAGACATATTTAATTTATTGGTCTCTGCGACAAGCAATATGAATCGAATAAAACCCAACAATATGTGAAGCATTTATGTACAGTCACATCAAAGAGACTAAGATAAAATTTATCCTTCGGCTTTTAATCTGTGACAGTTTCCTTCTTTAACTTGACATTAACACACTTGGTTTGTCTGCTCTCGAAGCTCTTTTATTTAAAGCCCAACTTATTGTATTCTATTGCTAAAAAAAGGGCGGACAGTACAAAATAATTTTCTGACCCTGTAGTCAGTAGCAAAACGTCAAAATGGTGAAAAACTAAAAATTTGTTCACTTAAAAATTTTTCTCTAGGCTTGGGAGATTTTTTTTCCGTTCTCGAACATGGGTAATAAGATCCTCCATAAAGTAATTTTAGAAAATTTCAGCCTTCTATCTTTCATTGTTTGTGAGTAATGAGCATATTTTACAAAATTTGTATTTAGATAGCAATCGATTTTTGCGTTCAATTTACTCTTTACTATGGGCATGTTCTTTAACTTATGCCAACCTGTACACAGGAACTTCCACTGTTTCTACCTGCTTTGATAGCGATATTTTAATCTTTGCGATCCGGAGCTATCAACAACACAAGTTACACGGACACACGGACAGAACATCACGCCGATTAAGAATATATACATTCTATGTGGTAGACACCCAATCTTTTGTGATAGATAATCAAAATTGAATTTTTAAAAATTCTGCAGTGATGTTAGCTCTTAACAAACACTTTTTAGTTTTAACTTTTACTGCAAAGAGCATCGGATATCGGTGATATTATAAGGAGGATTGGACATTTATTTATGTACATAGTTTCGGTTCAGCTGAACTTCAATTGTAGGCTTCATGTAGGTAAAATTGCCGGTAAAAGAAGAAGAATCTTAAAATTATGTAAATAACGAGGAAATGTAAGAAATACAAGCTCATCCGTAATCGAATCAATTAACTGAAATTATACCATGCGGACAGTTATTTCAGTGCCACCTGGCAAAGATAAACTAATCGATTTAATTCCAGTACGATATCAGTAGTAAGCGAATGTTAAGAAGGATAGCTTTGAAGAGATTAGGTTATAACCATAATTGAAACTTTTGCAAAGGACTTTAAGTGAGTTAAAAAGCTCATAGTTGCATTTGTGTTGCCTGACATTCATAAAGAGGTAGTTCTTTGAAGGGCGAATGGGAATATTAAAGTTAACCTCATTTCGGAAAACCGGCATTTAACAACTTAACCAGGAAGGTAACACCTAAGACAAGCCTACGCTTCACGAGTGACAGCAAGGATATAGGTAGAAACCTATATTCGCATGATGGAAGATGAGCACGTGCGTCCTAACAGGTATTGTTTTTGTAAGGATTTCATGGAAACGATAAAAAGGTGACCAACACTAGCAACAAGTTGTTCTCTTTGATGAGACTAACTATGCCACAATAAGTTGCAACGAACAACTGTAGCAATAAAATTAGAGCAAACAAATAACTTTTAACAACATTTCGTTGACCTATTGCTTAATATTATGTTTCAATAAATATTGCATTTTGTATGTTATCGATATCTGCTTAACGTGCGCGTATTTAACGCCACGGAATCAGAACACAGTCACATATTAATCTTAAGTAAGTACTGGTAAAATACTCAATAGCAACGCATGTCTCAACACAGCAGGAAGAACAACAAAACAACAGTCGACACTACAACTACAATGACATGATCAGCAGTAGTACTAGTAATAATGATAGTAGCACAGTAGCCACCACAACAACTGGAACAACGCGATCAATTACATCAACAATAATAGTGTAGGTTGATTAAATAACTGTACATCCATCTCTAACATCGTAATGTAGTTGCAGTATTCATTATATATATCAACCATAATAATAATAATCTCATGTTTAGCAAACTACGCCTATACTGTGTTTATGTAGATATTTGCTTACATACTCTTCTTTCTTTATTATTACAAATCGATGTTGGCATTCACTCCTCTCTGATAATGGATTATCTCCATCCCCCCACCAACAGCATATTAAAATCTGATACGGATCGAGTTATTATATATTGGCTCATGGTAAATGCTTTCGGTTTACTGCAGGAGTCATTGGAAGACTTGTTAAAGGGCAATCGTTTGTTGTGCCACAACTGTAGGGGTACGAAAATGAAGTTTGATGCCCTATTTCCCTAGGGCAAGCAAATTTAAAGATATCACCAGCCATAAGTGTCGTATGTCTCTTCCGTATGTCCCTCCGTGCCTATTAGCTCTACATTTACTCGAAGAAATATCATTACATATAATTCATTGTTGTTGTCGGTATCGAATTTTGAACCGGCAATTTTGTTCGTACAAATATCTATGGCAAACACTCTTCTTGGAAAGATTTTCAGGACACTTGTCAAAAGCCCACTGAAAATTACTTCGTACAGGTTGGGTATTGAAAATGGGGCAAATGGAGTTCGGGACACACTTACAATACGACATAAACGAAAACATTCCACATACAAAAATTATCCTAATTTCCGAGGAAAACGATGAAAATGTTTATCCAGTGTATATGTATAGATGTGCAAAAATAGGGAAATCGGCAACGCTAACAAAATTGCATTTTTTCACAATCAAATCCATTTACCTCACCAAGTTGGAATATTAATCGAACTATTTATACAAGTCGTGGTATTGCGTGCAAGACCTACGAAAAAAACTGTATTGCGCTATTGTCTCAATTCGCTATGATTTTGGAAAAAACCTTGGGTCAAGCATGAGAAGAGGTCCTACTTTAGCGCTTTTTCAATTTGAAGACAAAAGTAATGGCCAAACCGTTACATCTTGTGTGATAAGCTTATAAACTGTGCTCAAACCGAGCAACGACATCGAACTCCAATGCAAGCAAGGAAAACGAAACCTAAACAACTAACTAACTGTTTCTGTAATCGATTACCCTCGTGTAACAAGGTTTGTCTTTAACTCCTACATCAACATGTCACATTTGGTTAAGTCGTTGGAGTCATATGATGATGCAGGCAATTCATAAGCCTGGCATCGTTCGGTGTTATCTAGTCTGATAAGCAATCAGTTCATCGATAAAAAAACAAGACCAACAAATGACAACAACAATGTAAACAAGACAAACAACAAGATTTAAGCTAAAAAAGAAATTGTTGTTGTTGTTGTTGTTGTGAGAAAAGGAATCACAATTCTTTGTAAATTTATTTGTTTCCAAAGTTTTCTTTTCTTGTCCCAATAAGATTTTTTTCGTGAAAATACGCAACACATACAAGTTATTTAAACTTTTTTTACTCGTTTGTAAAACTTTTATATTGCAACCGGATACGAAACCTTCAAAAACTTCTATAAACAACCCTTTCAAGACACTTCTGAGGTCTCGATGTTTAATCTAACATTAAAACTTTATATGAACGAACACATCTATGCGCTTTCGTCACATCATGCACGCCACACACACACATACACACACACACACACGCTGACGGGTAGAAAAAAAAAAGATACAAACAAACAAAATCAATATAAACTCGTGAAAATAGTCAAGTTGTAAATGACAACAACAAAAACAAGATAAGCAAAAATGAAGAAGAAAAGTAACACAAATCATTAGAACGAATTAAATAAAAAAAAAAATTAAGGCACAAAAATACTAAGAGAAAAATAATTTAATGATCAAAATATAAGGTGCGAGACAAAAGACCCGTAGACGCACACACATGCATACACACACAATTTGATTTATAGTAAATGTGACCCCATCTTAGCTAACTATTATACATATGTTATGTTTTCAAATATGAATGAAGGCTATTTTCAATACTGTACAGGGCCAGTTTTGAGCTGTTTTTTTTTTTTTAAGGCAATACCTCACATCATAATCGAAGGGAAGAGATGCCAAACAAAACTGGAAGAAGGAGCATGCATCTACTTAAGGCATGAGTCACAAAATAACTATCATAAAATCGGGTACATCCTCCCAGAATCCCTAGCAATGCCATATAATGATTTTTCGGTATAGAGTAGGGGAGGTTTACGTCGTTAGTAAACTCTATAAATACATTTTTATATATTTTTTTTTTTTTTGATAAAACATTTTTTGTTATACATCCTAATTTATCATCTCAGCTAAGCCCATTTTTATATGGGTGTGCGTGCAAACCTTAGTGGTCTTTAAAAAAGAAAATTTCAACTAAATTTTTTATTTCATTGAAAAACAATAAATAATCTTTTTTATCAGTGCTTACCCAACATAAGGCTCTTATCACAACTTGTGGTTTCATGGCAAATGCTAAAGGATCGAAGGCGCCGCCTGCCTTCCCACCCCCATAAGCGCCGCCAGCATTCATATTAAGTATTTGGCTTAACATATCCATAGTGTTTTGTGTTTTTTTTTTTTTTCTTTTGTTTGTTTTGTTTCCTTTTGCTTATTTTAATGAATCAAATCAAATATTGATTATTGATTGTTATTTGGTAGTCTCCTGCTTCTTCTTTCTCCTCTACTTTGGCCTTGATTTTATTTATGAGAAAGACTTACAAACAATATTT
This sequence comes from Glossina pallidipes, assembly GCA_000688715.1. Taxonomy (NCBI): domain Eukaryota; kingdom Metazoa; phylum Arthropoda; class Insecta; order Diptera; family Glossinidae; genus Glossina; species Glossina pallidipes. The sequence continues at coordinate 270,688 of KK500082.1, forward strand.
CAATTTATTTTAAGAAAATTGCCTTCTTTTTTCTTTTATAATAATAATAATAATAATAATAATAATAATTCATTCATTCATTTATACATTTCTTTTAAAATTATAATTTTTTGAATACTTATAGTTAGTTATTTAGATTTTTTTTTTTTTTTGTTTTTTTTGAAGGATATTTAATATATTTTCAAATTTTTACTTTACTCATTGCTATGTGGGCAAGATTTGCGAATGCTCTCATTCGTTATTTTCTCTTTTTTTTCGATTCATTACAATTTTTTAGTATGCATGTATACTACATACGTATAGCAGCAGCTCAATGCAATGTAAACTTTGTTTTTTCATTGAAATTTAAATTAATTGCTTTGTAAAGCATTGCTTAATGAACGTTATACGGGTGTCTTTAGAGCGTAACGCGTTGAGTTTCAAGAAAAATTATTTATTATATTCTCTTTGATTTACTTTAATTTTTTAAAATACTTTTTATGTGTTTTTTCCTCTTTTTTTTTCTAATTACTGTCTTCCATTTTAACACATAGCACTTGCTTTAGCACACAGCAGAAAAATCAAACTAAAATTGTTAGCAAATTTCTACGAAACATTTACATCTGTATAAGTGTGTGAAAGCGCATGTTTCAAGCTTTACTCGTAGGACAATATATATATATATATATATATATACATATATACCTATGTAGAGCTTTTCCAAACAACTTTCTATTTAGCATTTACTATTTATGACCTAATCTGCTCTTCCATAAAAAGAAGTTGTAACAAATAAAAGAAAATTTCCTTCTTTTCACTGATAATCACAAGTTCAACTTATCAACCGCTTTCGATTGTTTCGCGAGAAACGTGTGCGAGTGTAATTATTTGATTATTGATCAAAAAGGTTTCATTAAATTTTTTCATTCAATTAAAACTTTAAACAAAGTAACATTGGCGAAAAATTTGGCAAAATAAGATCTTTTCCTGAAAGTTGCAAATCCCATCCTCTCTCCCTCTCTCTCTCTCTGCTTTCTGGTAACGAGAAAACAAGTCACAATTGATCATTTGTCTGACTACTTTTTGACGATTGGCAAGAATATGACGTCGATAAAAAACATTTTACTCATACGCAACATTTATCTAATAGGGAGGTATTGTGGCCTTAACCGGAACAATTGAATTTGGTCAAAACTAGTGAGGTGATTCAGTTTAACTATTATCCTTTCACATCGGTTTAGGCGAAAAACTTTTGAAAGTGAGGCACAATTCTGAGAAAAGCAAATTTGATTTGCATTAAGAAAACTTAAGGTACACCAAACATTAATAAAATTTAATAAAGTTGAGTTAAACGATATCCGATTACAGTGTCGAAAGTAATAAATCCTTTTAATTTTCATTAGAACGAAGCCAAAAGTAATGCTGATATTCAAAGATACGAAAAATAAGGATTTTAATGTGAAAGTGTGTAAATTGCGTTTATTTCATTTTGACACTATTCTTGAAGAACTAATCCGTTGCAGCCTCTGCATTCTTCTTTGAACGAAACGAGACAAATAACTATTCTTTAGTCCTTAGAATCTTTGAATACACGCTCATGTTACCTAATACGAGCGAAAAATCTGTCCAACACTTGAGTGTATCATATATTCACATTGGTCTGTATAATTTGTCATATGATTTGCTTGATATTTATATATTCCTTATAGACATTTCGATTATCATTGTTTATTGCCTGCATATTTATGCATTCATTAGTTTGTGTTCAATTTGGTCTTCGCCGATAACGTTTTCCAATGGCTGCAGGCTTTCTTAAACTATCCTTTTAATTCGTAAACAGTTTTACTTTTCTCCTTCCATGCTCGTTTATGAAAGAATCATTTTAGTTTTCTCAATTTTTTTTGAAGATTATTGCCCAAATATTTCACAGCTTGTTTTTTTTTCAAGAAACTTGATTAAACTAAGTTATCTTGTAATGTTTTACATCGTTTTGTTTTTATAAAGATCCCGCTACATTCGAATACTTTGAACGTTTACTTTTATCATTAACTTAACGCTACAAAATGTTGTTTGCCTTTACCATACGTATCTTATTTTGTACGTTTCCCTTTATTGCCTAAGTACAGGGATGCTTTGCAGGCATATATTTTAGGAAAAATTGTCAGTAATCTTAAGCAATAAGAAGTTGGCAACCCTTAATCCCTTCGGATTTTAAGGCCATTTTCAAAAATGAAAAGTAAGGCTTGTTTTGTTTTGATTTCTATGCACATATTTTGGTAATCCATTTATTAAAATGAGCAGACACCGATAATAAATTAATGGATTATACTTGAACTTCTCTTTTAATTTCCGTTATTTTTTTTTTTATTCGTCGCAGTCATTTGTCGTTAAGAAGTACTTCTAAACTATGCGAACAAAATATTTCTTTGTGTAATGGCTTCTTGCAATTAAAAAATGGAAACTTTTTTTATATTTTTTTTTTTGCATTTTGAAGCTCTATCTACTAATATTTTTGAAATTTTTACAATTGATTTGGTAAACATAGCGTTTCTTATTTTATGGCACATCTTGCGCTAATTGAGGCAACGGATTATTGACAGACATTCGAATTCATTCGTGTTCGTAGCTTCCATGCAAAAACAACCTTCATAGATTGAAATGAAAAAGATTCTGAAAGCATTGCTTAGTTCAGCTGCAACCCGTCCTCAGTACGTCTTGAGAATAATGACATCATTTCAATAATTCCGATCTGACAAGATTTATTGTAAATGCCAATGTGATAAACGCTTTTATACACGCATATCAGAGCTTAAAAATCGCTAAACTATGTCTACAGACTTCTAACAGAATAAATAAAATAAAAGCAGGCAAATATCTGCAGACATTAATAAAGCTTTATTTCTATAACATACACTTAGTGATAACCCCCACATGAATTATAGCAATACAAGTCAGGAGTCAACGGCGGTGAATTGAATTAAATTAAGCACAATCCTATCATATGTAAACATAATTACTGCAGAGCTTCTAAATCACTCAAAATCAAAACATTTATACAAAAGCGAAATAATCAAAAATTAAAGTATAATGAATTAAATAATTTTACATGAATGGAATTCCAATACAAAATTAAAGCTTAGTTTCAAGCATAGTATATTCCAGTCCCCTACAATTATGACAGTAATTCCAAGCATGTGCAAGCCAAAATGGATTGTAGCATTTATTTTGATGCTCTCTTTTGTCGGCTGTGCGAAGAGGGACCAACGAATTTATACGTTTGACTATCACCTTTTCGCGAACAGCTTGCAAAGAACGAAAAAATTTGTGTACATTTCCAACACACCAAAGCAATCGGTTAAAAACAAAAAACATGTTTACACTCAACAGTTTGTATTCTTAGCATAATTGAAAATGCAAGGGAACGTTTTCAAAGATACACCTTTCATCCGTTAAATAAGGAACACCACTAAAAAAGATTTCTTGCATAAGGGAAGGGAAAAAAAGAGAATATTATTTTGTAAGGAGAAATGGAACGAAGCGAAGAAGCGGAATATAAAGTTTGCTAGATTTTGCGATCAAATTTTCTTTAAAAGCTATTTTGACGTTGATTGACGGGATAAATGTTTTCTTTTCTCTTTTATCCGATGGGACTAAGGAAACATAGTGATGTTATTTTGTAAAGGGACAATGCTAAACTCTTCAACAAAGCTTTGCGGAATGTAAGTAACAAAGTTCTTGACATTTAAAACTGTGTCAAAACACAACTTAGATCTAACGTTATTGATAGTTTTAAGATCTTTAAGACTCCTCAAGTTATATATGTATATTTGAAAGGAAATGTTTTTGCATTTTCTCTTCTTCTATCAACATGTCTTCCCATTGATTGACGCATAAACATATTTTTTTACAAATGCTTTTTCCCATCAAATACATCAAAATAATTTTATACCAGCTACGAAAATGCAATGAATGAATGAATTTCTAAATCTTAATTTTTGAATCGAAAACTTATTTAAAACTCGTTAACAAGGCTCGAGAAAAGGAAAAACAAATATGGGTTAACGGGTTGATTCTCTACTTTAATCTTTATCTTTCGCGGTGTGCATCTTTTGTATTCTAAAATAGCATAAAAATAAATAAATAAATAATGAATATATAAATATATTTGTATATATTTACTTTTGCTTTATTTATGTATGCATCTTGTTGTTTGGCGGTGTGGACCTTTTATAATCTAAAAGGGAATAAAAATAAATGACTATTATATAAATATATTTTTATATATTTACCTTTGCTTTATGTATTTGTATATACATCTACATCTTCTTCTAGGTTGAAAGGCACCCCATCCTGGTCGTACGGTTTAAAGTCTTGTTCGACCTTAACTCTAATCTTGTAGTGCATTGTTTTCATGAAGAAGTAGTCGTCGTCAATTCTGAAGTCGGTTCTCCACTTGGAAGCCTGGAAGCTCATGATTTTTTCTATTATTGCAGCAATATGCACTGATGACCTCGTGCCTCTACTGGTGACATCTGTGATATTGGAGAAAAACCTTTCCAACAGACCTAGGCTTACCCTGTCTGGCGCTATAGTAATGCCAGGGTAAGCCTCCAGCAGCTCCTGTGATAGCTCGACAAAATTTTAGATCATAAGCCGAGTATCGACGGCTACCTGCTTTGCCTTGAAATACTCCTCCAAGTAGTTATAGCATTCTTGCAATTTCGATTTGAGCTGCGCCCACGTGCCGGTGGTTATAGAGCCCCAGTACATAACCTTTGCGAACTGAGTCATCATTTCGCTTAGGCGCCAAGTGCTCTGTGCCGTTTCCAGTTCGTCGTCGAATTGCTTCCTTTTTATCGCTAGCAGCAGGGTTGCGGGGTACGTACCGCTGAAAAATTGGCGCGTACTGTCAATCGTCCATGGTGGGCTGATGTCTGGGGCTACACCTCCCCGCAGCCAGAATTCGAAGCTGGGCTTTACTTTCTTCGCCAATTTCTTGAATATGTCTATGTATAGTGCTCGCCCAAAGTATGTTTTTCAGTTCTTCCATGAACGCAAGCATGAGGTGCGGGTGATCGTAAAGAAGTCTTATTTTTTGGATGCTGCCGTCTTTTTGCATTCTTAGGCAGATTCCATTTGAGAAATTTTTTAGTGCTTCTTTGTTGATCGACCCTCCTTTGCATACGACAGCTTTCACGACTAGGCCGACCTCTTCGGCCAGTTTAAGATTATTCTCTAATCTTTTTTCCATTCCTTTTCTATTGGACGTCAACGGGTAGTAGCCGAAAAATATGTTAAACGCGGTCAACAGACTTCGCACTCCGAAGACGAGGACAGTTTGATGTGCCTCGTACCTCGGAGGGCTGTCGCCCCTGTATCCGCATCCAAGAATCCTGTCCTCCGCCCGACTGTAGACGGTCGTTCTGCCTGTAGCCAACTCATCGAAATGTATCTGTACTATTTTGTCGTGGCTGGTTAGCTTCCCCACGACTTTTTTTAATATTTGCTTTTGGCTGGTACTATTCGCTTCTAGCCACTCTATTTCTCTAATATCTATTTCTGTTTCTGGTCGGACATATTTTAGGAGCGCCACTTCATTCTTTAACGCTTCCACCTCCTCCTTAAGGCCTTGATTTTCCTGCCTCAATGCTGCTTCGTCCATTTGTTGTGCCTTATCGCCTGAACTTGGATATTTCAATTTATTTGGGCAAATTTTTCTTTC
>KK500083.1:0-134183 GCA_000688715.1 Glossina pallidipes
TATTATCGGTTGCCAAGCTTATGCATGTTTGCGATGGCTTAGGGGTTCATTTGCAACTAGGTTCTGTACCGGTTGTGGCTGTGGCTCTGTGCTAATTGTGTACATGCTTTTTTTCTTTTTATTTTTTTTTTTCTTTTTTTTCCTTTTATTTGTTTTATTGTACTTATACTAAGTTTTTTTTTAATAATAATTAATTTAAGATTTAAGATTTTATTTTTAAGTGTCATTTGAACTCGACTGTTGCTGGTTTTAGTTCAGTTTCTGTATAAGTGGAATAAATAAATAAATAAATAAATAAATATAATAGGAAAACTTTATTGAAAAACCCACTTGAACTTAACACTGTAATGAACAGCGATCTACCCATAATTGAAGTCATAGCAGATGGACTCAGTGAAGTTAATTTGGCAGAAGATGCAAAGATTAACTGGAAAATGACAGAACCAAAGGGACGAAAATACAGTTTTGTAATTTATGATTTATTGAATTGCTTTAATACTATGACAACCTCAGTAGATAGGTACGTTTCACCCAACAAAGGAATAAAAACGTTCATAACAAACCTATTTCAAAACCTTGAAGTGTGTGAAGGGATTAAACTTGATCGGAATAATATAAAATTAGATAAATTCAATCCAGATGAGCATAGAGAAGTCATGAAACGCGTGAGAAGATTTGAAAAATTAGTGGTGAAGGAAGGAAGGAGGATAATATAGAATTGTAATCGATTACAAAAAAGTAAATTAGGTGACAATTGATGACGAATGGACAAATTAGGACGGTCGCAATATTTTACAACTGTAAATCAAATATTAATTTGGGAACAATGCGTAGAGAAGATTACTTTTGTAACGACACAGGATTTGTACGAAATTATTAGAATGGTATGTGGATTGCAATGTGCTCCGGCAATATTCTAAATGCTAATAATTCAAACATTAACAGACTTTACTAACAACATATGTGGGATGTATCTTGACGATACTCTAACTGTTAATGCTTCTAACCCCGAAAATTTAAGGGCAATGATGAAAAATCGGAAATTTTTTGACATATTTTAACGAAAGAAGCACTGAAACCGAATCCAGATTAGACTAAAGTAATTCAATTATTAGCAATGCCAAAAACTGAAAAGCAGGGGGTTGTAAAGAATTATGCCAAAAACTAGCGCAATTTATAACCATGTACTTAAGGAAGGATATAATGATATATACTTGCGACCAAACATACATTAACACATTTGAAAAAGTGAAAAAAATAATTAGCCAATATCAAGGTATCCAAACTTCGAGAAATAGATCACATTTACTACCGACGTCTCAAACTATGCAAAATAGGAGCGGATCTATTAGAGGTAGGACATGCAGCTTGTTTTGCATCTAAGATTTTAAATAATTAAGAAAGAAATTACTCAGAAACAGATAAAGAATTTTTAGCTATATTATCAAAAAAGTGTAAATTATCTAAGACCCTACCCTTATGGCAGGAGACTTAAAAATTTTACTGACCGTCAACTTATTAATTCTTACATTCAATCTATAAAAATGTATCACCGAGACCTTAGAGTAAAGCGTAAAGGGAATCCATAGACAAATTTTTAAATAAAAATTAAAACAATCCGCCATTTGTGGAGTTATTTCACTTTACTTAACTCCAACTTCATTCTTCAATATTTATTTATATGATTAGATTTGGATTTCGTTAATGTTTAAAACGACAAATTTCAATGTGAAAATTCTATTAAATTTGACAAGAGGTATTTTGCTATTCTTAACGTACTTTAACTTATTTTTCAATACTTTGCTACTTTGATATACATTCCCTTATTTTTTAATAGTTTACTTTTACCTAATTTTTCAATTTGATTACTTTTATTGGTGTCATATATCCGTTTTAATTCTATGTCGAATCACAGTATATTTACATGTCAAAAAAAGACTTTTCGATTCTGCCGCGACTAGCCGTTTTCCTCATTCTCCAAAGCAAACTGGGAGCCTTATCTCTCAGGTCAGTATTTTTCTCTCGTTATCGTAACACGAGGTATTTCATTTGCATAAGCAAAACCCACCCTTATGCTATACGGATGGACTGTTTACCTTGTTCTCTTTTCATAATTCTTTCTTTAAATTGGTTTATTTTAAGAGCAAAGAAATATGAAAACAAATGCTGATTAACCGAACTCCCTTATTTCATGGGACACTACTTTCTTGTAAAGAGCAGAGAAAAAGCCAACTGACCGAAACTCGTTACACGTATATAAGCGGTCGTTACAAGGTATCAATAAATGATTAATGTAATTTTCACTTAAAAACGGTTATAAACGATGATAGTACTAAAACAGAATAGGAATTAAATTTAATAAATACACAGCTGCTAAATCAAGGAAACAGAACAGCTGCAAGATAACGTAGTATACGATATACTTACTGGCCATCCAAATATTTTAGCAAAAATCATACATAAAAATATGAAATTGACAATAATGAGTTTTGGTACGTCTAATTTGAAAAAATATTGTCTCATAGCTCATATCAAATTTTTAGAATTAAAATGCCCAGCACGTTTCTTACAGCAAAACTAAGGACTATTGTACACATTCATACCGAACATAAACAATTATGAAATAGATAATAATATTGAAGGAATTTTTGAATTTCAGCAGAAAATTTTATAAATTTGAGGAGAAAAAATATTTTAAAGACTTAATATTAATAGAAGAGAACAGAAGAAAATATTGTGTAATGAAAAATAATTGCAAATTAAATAAAGATGTTGAAATATCGGAGTTAAACATAGATAGAATTATTATTGAATATGCTATCAACATTCATTTGTACCAAACTTGTTACCCACAAGATATCATTTTAAAAGAGAACTATTTAATTCTTTAAAATAACTGAGTAATCAAGATAAGTGATTATTATTCTTCAATTATTATTCAAATGGTAGAAGAAAAACAAATCGCTGAAGACAGTAAACCCATACAAAATTTTACTTAGAGATTTCTTGCATGCAATAAAGTAATGTCAAATCTCGGCATTATCGCTAAAAGTTTAATGTACACAGTTTAACTTTAATAGATGTTTTCTAAACAAAACGGATATATAGCTTTTAATAATGCCACAATTAAGTAATTAACATAAAAATTCGCTGGTAAGCCCAATTATATGTAACAGTTAGTTTTGTAATCATTTTTCTTCTTTTAAGTACATTTTGAATAATGAATCATGACTATATTTTTGTAAAAGACAATAATCCAAAGGAATTATTTATTGTGCACGCTAACGATACAAATATTTCATTATTTAGTGAAATCTGTATAAGAGCCACTAAAAAAAGCCTTGAAAATGTGGTAAGTAAGTTTTATAAAGTTCGTAACGGTTAATCTTATTTTTAAGAATTAGCGTTAATATGAAGAAATAGAGGACTTGATACCAAAAGCCAATTGTAGTGAAACAATTAGTTTAAACAGCTTACGTAAAACACTTAGCTTGGAAATGCCTCTATAATTTTCAAGTAGATACGTGGTTCCACTTTTGTGAATAGTAATAAGAAAGCTATTCTTCCAACACTACGGACAACCCGTTATCTTCACAGAGAGGTTAAGCCTATTTCCGATAGAACCACATAGTTCGTGAAAGCATGATTTCAGTATACATGATGAAATGCCAATCTGATCTTAAAGCTCGTAGTACGTCACTTTCAGATATGAGCAAATTCGGGATCTATATCGAGTTATTGAATTGATATGAGTAATTATGTGATTCATCCGCATCAGCAGTAGAAAACTACCGTCGGAAATTTTCGGCAAAGGGATTCACCGTGTTTACATCCGCAAACGAATCAGAGCCATTAAACGATAGCTGTAAAATTTTTTAGGATTAGTAAGAAAGGAGAATTTTATTATTTGAAGGCATTGGCGATAACTTGTGTGGTTGATGCAGTCTAAAACATGGAAATTAGGGTTAGAATATTATCAGCGGGTAAATCAAACGTATCGTATGAAATATGTGACAGGTTAATTTTAAGCAATTAATTATTAGGTTTTCTAAAATCATATTGTAAATTTAAGAAAGTGAGATTTAACTTGTTGGAGAGATTCAACATTAAAAAAATAGACAAAATATTGGATGATGTTGCTCTTAGGGGAAACTAAGATGTAGACAGCGATTTACAGTTTTCACGGAAATTTACAAGATTCTTTGAATTAGCTACATGCTTACAATAAAGAAAGATTTTATATTTTATTGAAAGACGCAATGGCTTTTTCAGATATTGAAGTGGAGACCATACCTCCAGAATTTACCCTAACACACCAGAATTTACCCAACACACACAATCTCTTCTGAAAACATAGAACCTGTTCGGAAGAAGTTTCGACGAGTGCTGTTCAGGCTTTAGCCGGGTTATGAAAGACACATAGGAATACTCTGTGCTCGCTCTTTTCAGGTGAATAAACCAACTTTAGTAATTTAGGCCTCTTACATTTTGGTTAACGATAATTAGTAGGTCGGCGGTAAAATTTAGTTTTTTGTATGTGGAAGCATCGGTGCAGGTGGATGGATTACCGAATTACTACTTAAAGATTTATCCCTAAGACGACCGTTGCGGTAACAATGATCCATTAAACACAATTTTGTAAGTTTGTCGTAGGAACTGAAATTTGTAAGGATGAGATAGCTCTTGGTTACGTTGTATTAATTTTAAAAATTCTAAACCGACTTAAGTTACCAGACGGAACTTTTACCGATAGTAACCTTCAATGTGATTATGTTAGGTGTCCGGGCTAATCTGGGCACAATACTTGTTTTCGGGGAATCGGGGAATAAATGGACGGTATGAATCTGCTTGTGTGCGCACATTGGTGCCCCCCTTCTGCCCAGAAAAAGCTAGGTAGGGAGGAATACTTCTTTTTAGTCTTTTTGGAGACTTGGGCTGGCCCAAGCCAACGGGAGGAGGCTATGCCGCTTTGGCATAGCTAACACGGGAGGAACCCGTTTGTGTTAACATTCTTGTTAGCATTAGAAAGGTGGTAAATTGTTATTTGGTTGTTAGCAATAGGAGCAATAATTTTAGAAGTATAAAATATAGGCTTGCGTCGGTCTGCTTTGTCCACGGCTCTATTCCAATAGAGTAGGTAACACCATAATAACGGCCTGCCGTTATGTAAAAACCTCTATTTATACCTCTCTCTCCCACTAAATACCATTAGAGAGAGAGAATTAAGAAAAGAGGAAATTCCACAGTCCGTCTGTATGATTTGATAATATTTCGATTGTTTTCGATGTCTTTTAATGTTGAGTGGCAGTTAGTAGTGGATAGTAGAAGAGAGTGGTGTTCATATGTCAATCAAAGCTTATCGTTATTTTATAATATATCGCAATAATTGCAAGGTCGTTTTCAAAAAAACTAAGGATCTCAATTGAGCATAATGAAATAAGAAAAAAAAATTCTAAACAATATATTATTGATTTATTATCATAATTTTCATTATGTTCAAGTAAAAAGTTCAGGTGTTGTATGACAAAAAAAAACAAAGGAAATATATTTGGCGCAACATAAAAAAGCCGGGAAACCTCCGGCGGAAATCTCGTGTGTTATATAAAAGAAAAAAAAGCGAGACACAAACGAATTATTTAGCGTGTTACATTTTTTTAATGAGAAAGCAACAAAATTATATTGAAAAAACGTAAAAAAATGTATTTGTAACTTGAAAGAATATAGCAAAAATTCCGAAGAAAATGACAAACCAAATAAAGAGGAAGTGATTTAAGCAGAATCAACAGCTATAGGCAAGCACCATCCATCCTCACAATTAAACCATCCCAATTAGCATATACATTTATAGGAGCCAGTGTTAATAAAAATATTAAACAGAAGAGCAAGTATTCTTTCAAGCTAAATTCAGCGTGCACCTAAAGAGAAAAAACAGGATAAGCAGAACGCGACACGGATGGATGTTCACCAGATGTCAGGTCACAGCTTGCGAGCAGGACGCCAAAGAAAAGAAAAATAAGAAAAATAAATTAAAGAAGGGAATGAATTGAGAAAGCATCGACTGAGCTTTATAAGATTACATAATAAAACTTATGACAAAATAGCGCCCAACGCGGTTGGCCGAATGTTGTTATAATTTTACAAATAATTGTCAACTATGACAGTTACAACCGTTAAAGCACCATAAGACGTGAGGTCGACAAGCTTTGCAGTGGGAGGTAAGTTGAGTGAAAGAGCAGATAAGACAGTGTTGTTTATATGAAATTTTATGTGAAGTTGGAGGGAATGGACCACGCGCCATACTACATGTTGGTTCCTTCCTTTTCTCAAATGCAACTAAGCGTTCTAAGTACCTACCTCGGATAGATTTATTTTTGCTTGCACATAAAAGCAATAAAAGTCAATGTCCGGCTTTCTACCGTCAGGACGTGGTCAACGTAAACTTTTTGAAAAGTGTCACACTGCGTCCGCACCTCTATGCTGTCGTGAAGATTCAGGTCGACCTTCTCTTTTATGGCATGAAATATAGTATAATCAATAAATACAAAGCTCAATTGGGTGATTTAAATCAACGAGATCGAAGCCGCTACCTTGCGCATTCGGTTGTGGTTCTGGTAAGTGTTGCTTGAGGTTACATGTGTTGTAAATGAACAAGCATTTTTTAAGCAAACACTTGTGAGCAATCATGCAATCTTAAATAAAATAGAACGCATTACGAATCGCCTTTCTTAAAGTGTGAGTGGATCGCATTATGGTTACGACACGCGATGTTCGATAGATGCATTGGTGTAGCCGCGGGTAACTCAGTTAAGCACATCTAGAAATACCTTTATCCAAAAAGAGACTTCGTTATGAGACTTTTCTCAACGACTTAGTCAAATTCGAAGATGGCGTATGAAATCAAAAAAAAACCCCGTAGGCACAAAAAAAGAGCATCATAATCCGCATGTCATCGTCATCGGAACTCATGCAAACATCAAACAAGAAAAAAGTATAGAAGGAAGGGAGAAGAGAGGGAAAATGTAGCACATCTCGTTTTTTTGCGCGAGATAATCTTTGAAACGGTAAATTCGTCATACATACAAGACCCGATATTTTAGTAATTTCGCTATTTGTCGATCAAAAACGCTGTAAACTTAACTGTCAACATTTATAGTAAAATATTTTGCATAATTATAGATATTCTGCAACCAAATATCGGTTCTGATCTTTTAAAACATATTGGATTGCTTCTCGACGTCGAAAAGAAAAGTTAAGCACACCTGCTTCATGTCGTTAAGAACGATAATTTTTCTGTTAAATGTTACCCAGTTTCTGAAAATTCAATATTTCATTAGCTATTATCGGAATTTAAAGGCATTACGCAATTGTCATCAATTTTACTGACTTTAAGTCAAATAGTCAATGGCTCACTACATCGAAGTGAAGGAACCTCCCTTTCATTGCAAATGAACGAAATGATGAGATTACATCCAAAAAACTTAAAATTATACAAAGAGAATTTAATTATATGATGTAATTGGATATGTATTATCTGTCGAAGAGCAGTTCGCCAAATCCTTGATACCTTGTTTCCAAACTTAACTGCAAATGGCGCCAATACGGTCAATATAGAAATCTTAAAACAAATTACGGATAGATATCACATTTGCCCGATTTTTCACTTAATTTACATGGCACGAAGAACTTTTCTAAAATAGATTTGGTGAAAGCTTATTTCCAGATCCCTCTTGAAGAAGGGGAGATACCCAAAACAGCTATTATCATGCCCATAGGACTTCTTTGAATTAGACAGATGACACTAGGTTAGTGTAATGCCGCACAAAAATTTCCACATTTCTCTCCGCGAAGTCCTAAAAGGCTTCGATTTAGTTATGTCTACATTGGCGATGTTGTTATTGCTTCTATAAAGTCGAAAGAGAGTAAAGAATACTTTAAAATATGCCTTGGTCGACTAACATCTTATAGCTTGGCAATACATAAAGCAAATTGCGAATTCGGAAAAAGCGAATTATTTTTCCACGGATATTTTATTATAAAAACAGGGCTATTAACAAATCGACAACGTATAAAAGCAATAGAAGTATACGAATGACCACAAAACGTACAGGATTTTAGCCAATTTCTTCGTCTTATATATATTTATTCAAAGTTCACTTTCAAAGCAGCCGAGACACAAGCTGTTCTGCATAATTTAAAAGTAGGTCAAAAGAAACATGAAAAATTATTTGAACACATGCGCTAAGAAACGCATTCGATTCGAATGTTTTAGCACTAGTATTACTTGAAGTTCGCAGTCCAGTAAAGGCTGATCCTGAAATAGTTTTTGGTACAACTTTAGAACTTGTCGATTCGTAGCTGAAAAGACTTACTCGGAAAATAATTGGTAGGTAGAAACATTTTGATGGAATATGCAAAACGTGTTTGCAAAGGCCTGCAGGAACCGGCGCCAACGTACAAAGTTGCGATTGAATGGTACAAGCAGAAGAAATAGACACATCAGGTGCATCCAACTGAACCTACATCATGCTAAAGCCACTTCTTCCATGCTTAGTAGAGAATTCATAAACGAGGGAAATAGGCCTCAATGGGGAGCCCGTATAAATGCGAGCATTATTCGAAGCCTGCACAATAAGAAAGGTATGTTGGTTTATAATATCTAACAAGGGCAGCCTAGAGCCGCTTCGGTTATTGAAGACAATATAACCTTCATCCCATTTTCGGAGTTTATACCATATGATCTAGTGGTGGCTTGGACGACTATTTCCCGATACGCCATGGTAGCTTCCGCCTATATACCGGGCGAGGCACAGATGCGAAGAGAAAGTAAAAATATTCGAAACCGGATGATAAGTTGGGTAATTCACATGCTGAATTCTTTGCTCATTACGCCAGAGCTAGCAGGGACGCCATCGACTGTCATAGCCAGCAGAACTAATCCCGACGAGAGAGTGCTCTCGCCTTCAATTTGGACCCTAGTCACAGATGAGCTGCTGGTAAAACTAAATGTCTGGGATTCAGAAGAGTAAGCTATAGAGATGAGTCGACATTTGCATGAACGAATGCAGAAAGGTCTGAGAATAAGCCACAAATGGTACCAGGATAAAGGATTACGCATTAATCCATAAAAAACGTTCCACGGAAGTTTCAAAACTGAAAAATGGCAAAAATGGGGCCGGTGCATGCAGCACAAACTTTCAGAAGTTTATGACACTGGCTAAGCAGAAGCGTATGTAACCGCTGCACATGACTCCGAATACCTAAAAAGGCAATGCTGATGATAGCTGATTGACGCTGATATCCAAAGCGCAAGTGGTGATATTTATCCTCGTGTTGGAGTACCTCAGAACTTTGAATAAGCTGTAAAGTGCAATGACGTGCACCATGAAGATCCGGAAGCTTTATACGCCGTGCTAAAGAGCCACGTTAATAAGCTGGTTTCGCAATGAGCACAATTGGTTAGGTCAAGGTAGAGATTGCCCACGCATTAATAATGATATATAGCAGGCTGTCCGTGGAGGATAACAATCAGTAGAAGAGACGCATCTACGCCACCTCGTAGTCTCTTCAATGCGGCCTTTAACGCACTGATTTTCTGCAAGGAGGCCGCGTAATATGGCCTCGTATTCGCTAGCTTAGCCAACAGCATTTCTGGGTGCAGATCACGGCAAACCTTCATCTTCCATCAATTTCTATCGATCGGTGCCACGACTAATGTGAAGCAGCATGAGGAAAAATGCAAACGGAGGTGGCGCAACAGCAGTAACTTGGATCGCAGCCACCGAATCAGCGGAGATGACGGGCACTTTAACACAATCTCCAGATCGATTGTCCTGGATTTGCACCATTGACTTTCGCGCCGCGAATAGTGGAGCTTGTTGAGTGGAGCAATTTGAATGCAAAAGTCTCAGGCGTCGTAGTGATTACTGCTCACACCAGTATATGGGGGGAGTTTATCGGAATATAATATATAATATACAAAGCATGTGGTGTTGCTAATACATCACGAGTTTGAACAAGAACCGATTATGTTCGTGCAACGGTACGTGGATATTTAGTTATTCATTTCATATTGGCTACAAATATAAATTCCAACCACTATTTGTAGCAAATTATTAAGTTTCTGCTTGAGGCCGCGAATATTCTTTTAAAAGGCACAAAGTTTGTCATTTCGTTTTTTGAAAACTCCTCAGAAAACTCTAGTCTTAGAGACGGAGTTTTGTTTTTGCGTTGAGAAAATTCTTTGATTGAGGGGCGCCCTCACACCAAAAACGCAAATACAACAAACGACGAAATAACGAAGAAGGTGTTAAAATTTCAAAGGACAGTACTTCTTTAGGCTGATCAACATTAAATTAAAAATTGTAAATTTCTTCAGCGTCGAAAAATTTTTTAATCCTAATGTAACTTAATACCATAACCGTGGTTGTTTCCGAGGCAAAACGTGAAATAAATGGAGCTTTATATGCAAGAATTACAACTAGATCGTCTACTGTGTGGTTAAATCCATTAGTATGTGAAACATGACCATCCAATTCAAGTTGACCCGTCGAGCGCTACAATAAACTGACAGTCATCAACGTTGGTAAAACGACTGACCTCAGGCGCGGAAGCAATCTCATTACTTCCGTAGTACCCACAGCAACGTTAATGGTATATATAGCACTTTCCACCGGAGGATGTGTAGTAACCAAGAGTACTGTAAGGACGTCACTAATGGATATACCCGTCGAGCGACGAAGAGACGATACGATGTTTTCAACCATACTGCAGCACCATCTACACGGGGCAATGTATGAACAGTAGAGTAGTACGCATCCATTGCTCGAAAAAAGCCATCTTTCGTATAGTTGCTTCATTCCAAAAGTCTCACTCTGTTTGGACTGTGCATGTCAGAATATCCGACCCAAAGATTGCTATAAACCAGAAGGCGCAAGCCAAAGTAATGTGTATCAACGACCATTTGGCGAAAAAATCGATGAATGATTTAAGTCTCCAAAACTATACAGAGAAGGGTAGAGGCTGATGGCTACAATAAATGGCGGTGGGCTAGAGTTGACGGAGACCACAGATACAGGATCAACGATTATTATTATTAAGAGTAATTGGTTTATCTTATCTTTCATATATTAGCCAAGCATCAAATATCCGTTCGAATTAGGATTGCCAGATACAACCCTGTAACGGGGTGATAGTAACCAGTATCATAATTTGATATACGAAGTTCTAACAACCGACAGTAAACCCAGACAGTAAGAATGAAAATCACTAGATCTGCAGTTCGGCGCGCTGCCACACCCAGTCTCACACAAGAAGCTCGTAAGCCCTGAAATATGATCACGAAAACATTCAGAAAAGTCCAAACGTTGCTTATTTGATGAACCTGTGAAACAAACAAAACAACAGCGACGACTAAGCCACCAAGAATCATAGCAGCTCATTACTGTAATTTCAAGGTTTTGAAATTTTGTATTTTGAATTTACGTATTTATTTAGAAACGTTGAAATAAGTGAAACTTTTGGGAATTCGAAGTGAATTCTATATATTGTTTACAACGCATGTCTTAGACGGATATATATGTATTATAGGTAAATTAATTGAACTTAGTGGTAACAAAGAAAACAAAAAAATAGAGTTTATCTGCAGTTGAACTGCTAAATATTTCAATTAAATGAAGTAATAAATATGATAAAGGCCCTCTCTGTTTGCGGAACTTATAACAATATTTGTTTGAAACTTCACGGACATATGGTGGAGCAAAATTACCAGGGCTATAAGTATCGAAATTTTACGATTTACATAACGATAGGCAAGACTTCTGTCCCATACTTAGAACAATGCTTTGCAGCGATAGCGAAGAGGGTTAAAAATTTTCTATACCTACCTTCCGGCTTAAGAAAACCTGTTTCAAATACCTTATGGAAATTGTTCAAGCTCAATATGTTGAAGCCACTGGTTTGTAAAAAAAACATTTTGATAATAAACTTTTTACTCTTGAGAGAAGCGCAGTGCACGATCATGAGCTAAGTGTGGAGACTCTCTTTCGGTTGACAAGTTTCCATCATGGCCTTCCATGGAGTCGCCATCACATAAAAAATATTGTATGCAGGAAATTGCGGAAAGTTGTCGCGCAAATCAACCAAATTTCTTCATGTGATCCAAATACTACCAGCTAAACGTAATCATTACACTTCGATAATGCTGAGGTCGAATCCGCGCCGCTAATGCCTGCTGCTGAAGAATAGCTTGCCATATCTAGAACTTCGCAATTATAGTTATTTCGTCATTATCCTTTATACCTCCACCCAAAATATCTACATTATCTCCAAATGTGCCGTTGGTCACAGCAGCAATCTTAGTACGAAGTCGTTATTGCTCATTCGTATCTTGTCGTACCATTTTAGATTCCGTATCTCAATTAAATTTCATTAAAACTTTTGTCTTAAATCAACTTCAATTAACAACAAAGAAATCATCTCCTATCATTTCTAACATGGACAGCGTTGTCTTCGTTGCAGAAAAGGTCGTCGATATCACTCCACTATCAAAAAATGAATATTATTCAACTTCATTATCACTTGTCATCGTGCCAACTATAATAGGTCCAGTCTCAACTCTGACAAGCAGAAACGTGCACTTAACAGATATCTAATTCCAAAAATTAGGCCATATAGATTTTCTGATTGACGCTGGTTTGATATGTGTTGATCGAGTTCACTAAGCCGAAAATTTACCTCCTTTCCAAAATATCTTATTCGGATGATTAGCCCTGGTGGTAGATTTCCTACCTTCAATTTATGGTCATTAGCAGCTAACTTCGAACCTTTTGAGCATGAAAAGGACAAATTGAATACGCTAGTTAAATCTTCTTGGGAAGTTGAAAATAACTTAAATAAACCTCGTCCCGATGTCAGTAAAGACATAATTTGTGAACAATACTTTCAACAAACAACAATTCTTCTTAATTCAGGTGCATATTCTGTAAGTCTATCAAAATTTAAGAAAGCGCTATGGTCGAAAAATCTGGCACGTGTGCGGTTTTAAAAATTTACAAAGAAAGCTGAATAAACATTCTCAAATCAAAACCCATCATATAGCGTACATAAATGACTACTGGGATTTAAATCACATGTCGCGAGTCACACCCCTTCCTCCTTGCATCCTTTGGAGAAAGAACACACATGAGAACATTGAACATTGATATATATAATAATTTATTAATATTTAAAAAAAAATTAAATAAAATACAATTAATTTCATAATTGAGGGTAAACAAAATAAATCAAATTATAAACTTTAAAAATAAAATTTTATATTTATATATTATTTAAAAATATTTAAAAACAAAATTTTGCATTTAAGATTAAAATAATTAAAATAAATTGAATTATAAATTTATTAAAATAAAATTAATTAATTAATTATTGTACAAAAAATATTGTATATATATAAAAATTTATAAAATTTATATATTTATTAATATTTAATATTTAAGTATTCAGATTTAAGTAAAATTATGAATATTGAATAAAATTTATAAGATTAAAAAATTGATAAAAAAATGATAAAATAATATAAGTTTAACACATATATATATATATATATGTATATATTAAATGTAGTTTATAGAGTTAATTCAATTATTTATATAAAAATTAGAGTTTTGGAAGCTGTCACGCGACGTAGCTCAGGTTTCAGTAGAGCGTTTGACAATTTGCACCGGCACGCTGTGCCGCATGACAATAAAAAAGAAAATTAAAAAAGGAAAACGCAAATAAAAAAGATTTGAACCTGAAATCGGATAAAACTGTGTGAGTCCGTTTGTGAGGTCTGTTGTTCGTACTGTACGCTGTCCGTTGGTTCCTTCTTAGTTCGCCAGTATCTGCCCCCCAGTCCCCCTATCTTCCCTCGCGTGTACACCCCTCCATACCCCGTTTGAGCGATGGAGTATGCCACTTAATTAGACATCTTTTCTTACGTCGAGCAATTCTAATTTTTATTTATTACACTTCGTTTAACATTCAATAATACCTCACGGTTGAGACATGAAGCATCAGCTAAAGATGTAACGTCTTCGTGAGAGACACACGATGGTTGCCCCAGTTGCTGAGGTTTCACAAAAGCGGATGTGTGCGCAATACCTACAATGTCGTCGCCCCTCCTAAGCAAGGCAGGTGGCAGGTCAACCAGGAAAGTTAATAAGTAGGAATCAATTTGCTTAGCCGCCTTAACGAACACCACATGTTAAGAACAAGCTTCCTTGGCTGGTCTGTTCACCGTTCAATAACTATATTTCAATGTTTTCCTTTTCACGATAACTAGAGCGCAACCTCAATATTTGGCCGAGAAAAAAGGTCTTCCTCTTTGGTTTATTTCAGAAATTTGTTATTTTCCACAGATAACTGGCATTTTAACAACATCGACGTATGCTTTGAATTGTATCAAAATATACTTGTATATAAACCATAGCTTTTTCTTGCAGTACATTATATTTCTCGTTAGTAGCTAAACTTGCAATTTAATTTTATAAAAATTTTGTTTTCTGAAACTGGAATTCTTTCTTTTTTTGTCTTTATTATTATTTTCTTTTCCTTTTTTTTTTCTTCAATAATAAATGATGAATTTCTGAAGCATTTTCCCTGATAATGTTTTGAAAGATTTATAACACAGAAAACAATTCGGTAGTTCTTGGTATATTTATGTTACCGTTCTTCTACCTCTGAACTCATGAAATCACCATCAAACGTACAAATTCTGGTATTCCGTAGTCAAGCAACAATAAACACATAACTTCACATATATATGTATATGTAGGTATAGACTTTATTTTCAAATTAAAATTTCAAACAATGCATAATTTCATATCAATTGGAAACGCTAGACTTAAAGTAAATTATATTTCTTATTCTTGGTGTAGTTTAATTTAATTAAAACGTTTCTTTTTATAAATCTGTCGCTTGCACTTCTTTTCTCCTGTTTTTTCATTTAACAAACCAAATGAACGCGAATACACTGATCTTTGTATTCGAGAATGTTCTCTGTTGGATTATCGTAGCCTAATTTTCTTTTCAAGTTTTGTTTGGTAATTGATATGCTTCTTTAACAATATTGTCGCTTACTGTCCTTTTGTGTTTTCAGTTTCACTTTTGTGCGTAAGGCATTGTTAATTTGTCAGGAGAAAAAAAAATTTGCAAATAACATTTTTGTTCTATTTCGCAAAGAGATTTTTTTCCTATTTATCTCCCCTCTTTTTTCATATGTGTAATAATAAACTTTGAATAGAATATATATATCTGTTCACTAAAGTACAATTTACATATTTTTATTGATTAATATTTTTTTCCAAAGTCAAAAAAAAACGACTCCAAGTTTCCCTTTATACAAAAGCATTTGCCATATACATATTATACGAAAGACAATGAAATTTTTTTTTTGCTTCTTCTTCTTTGCAATGTTCCTGCATTAAAACTAAATTTTCAATTTTGTGCTTTTGGAACGATTTTTAAAGACTTCTATATAAATTTTATATTTTGCATATTGTTAAACAATTGAAATCTTTTGTACTACTCACCATTTTCAATAAATTTACTTTTTTCTCTCTGTCTTTTTTTTCCTCACTTCTACACCAAACGCCGGCTCTTTTTTGACTCCCCGCGTTTTATCTAACAAAACCCAAAAAAAACATTTTTCTTTTCATGCAAGCCGCTATTCTTGCGATCACGCGATATCCAATAACGACAAAGCAGACCGACAAAATCCCTACGTTTAAATATGAACAATGAAAAAATTTATAAAGTTAGTTTAATTATAATTGTTAATATTTAAGAATTAAAATATAAATTAATAATTAATCATAAATTTTAAATTAAAATTATAAATTTACATATAAGTTGAAATTGTAAATAAAATTTTTTTAGTTATTAGAATTAATAAATTAAACCATAAAAATTAAGTTAATTGTTAGCTTTATATAAAATTTATAAAATTATTTAAATATTAATTTTTAATATTTAAGTATTATAAAATTACGTAAATTAAATAAATTATGAATATTTTAATAAAATTTATAAAAGTAATTTAATCAGTAATTGTAAATATTTAATTTAATTTTACAGTGTGATATTAAATTAATTATTTTTTTATTTAAATTATGGTTATTAAAATGAAATTAATAAAATAAATTTGATTATTAACTTTAAATATTCATAATTTTAAAATAGAGCGTAAAATAAATTATTTATATTTAAATGAAATTAATATTAATTTAATTATTGGTATTTAAAAAATTAAATTTTTAAAATTAAATAAATTATGATTATTAAAATTAAGTTTATGAATTTTATTTAATTATAAATTTTAATATTTAAGGATTAAAAGTATAAATTAGTAATTAGTTATAAATATTAAATTATATAAATTTTTATAATGATTATTTTTAATACTTAAGAATTTAAAATTATATAAATTAAATAAATTATAAAACTATTCATTTAATTATAAATTTTTATTTTTAGAGGGTATTTAGAATTAGTTGAAAACAAAGAAAATATAATTATTTAATATTAATTTAAAATTAGTTATTGTTAGGATACACAAATTAAATAGTAAATTTATTATAATAAATTGATATTTTAGTAATTGCTACAAATAGTTCATTTAAATTATTTTTATTAATTAGAATTTATTTTAAATTATTAAAATACTTATCTATAAAGTTTTATTTTGGCTTGAAACTTGATTATCTATTTAATTTCTGTATAAATTTTTGTTTGATTTTATTATAATTTAAAAAATTATAATATTTTTATTTAGTCGCAGTAGTTAGTCTTATTAATTAAAGAGTTTTAGAAATAGAGATAGAGAGACAAGTCAGTCTTAATAAAATCTGTGCCAGCAATCGTGGTTAAACAAAAATTGCATTGTTGGTCGAATTCAATGATCTTTTTGTTATGGTTACGTAAGCAACCTTAGAACTTCAACATATTAACAACTGGCAGGTTAAGACGCATCAGTTGTTTAACAATAAAATGACCTGGGCTTACGTTCCAATCAATTTAAATACTGCGCATACTCTATCGCGAGGCGCACACCCAGAAAGACTTCTACATTCAAATCTTTGGGTCAACGAGCCAGGGATATCGAGAAACCATTCTTCTAATTGGCCACAAAATCGAAACTGGCTATCTGATTTACCGAGGAGAAAGCATAGCCTCCTATTGGGCACTCCATTAGTCAACTGGTCGGAGAACTGCAAAGCTGGTTCCCTCCCTCCATTCGATCTAACAATGGACACCAGCTTATTGATTCGGAACATACGGCAGATACATTTAACAGCAGAATACAAGGCGTTAACGCAAGCAGCCTTTAGCTACTTGTCCCATTCACTAGTTCAACAAATCTAATTCGTGTTAGTGGGTACTTAAAAATTCAATCTTGGATTTTATTTCTCTATTTATTTATTTCTTTTATCAAAGTACCAAAACCCCATTCGTTTACTAAGGCGGTGGAAATGGACTATCATCAGAGGCTATTTGCCCTTAATGGGCAAAAAACAGTCAACTTCCCATATCAAACGTGTAGTACTGACACTAGTGATACTGTCTATTGATTATTATTCGGGTTGGCAGACGAAACTTTTCGTCAACAGTGTCAACGGTGACACTATCGCCCATGTAAACCCTTGGTTGTTTTCGTTCATGTAAAGATAGTGTTAATATTAAGTTTTTCAACCAGGGTACTAACCTTTTAGTTAATTAGCTTTCAGTGTAGGTGATCACATTTATACATGCGTATAATTTCATCTATGGTTCTCAGACCTGTCCAATTTCGAATATTACGCAACCGTTTATTTTCTTCCCCAACCTCTACGCTTTTCGATATGGCCTTCCACTATTAAGTGTAGGAGTTCAAACTTTGCTCGGCGTACGCAGTTTTTTGTTTTATAATTCCCCTTTCATAGCTCACGCTAAGAGTTTATTCTTCCCACGACATAAGCATTGGACATGCGATCTGCCCACAATAATTTTAGAATTGTACAGTAATACCAGATCTCAAAGGTGTCCAATCTGTTCGTTGTATTGACTTTTAATACCCATGATTCTAGACCATACATGATTGTAGACCGTACAAAGCATTTCAAGAAACAGAAGCTCTTTTCCGGGTTTGCCAGAAATTTGTGGTATTTCGTGTACGATATAGGCATTTGTATAAATCTTTTCATTTCTATGCCGCTATCCTAGTCTTCGAGTAATATGGCTTAGAAGAGCTTTCTACATTTTCGTTATTAGTTGATAGAGCGACATTTGCATATGGAGTTTTCGCTCGGCTTACGATCATAAATTTGGGTTCGCTGATATTTAAATATAACTTAAAGCTGTTACTTTGATCATTTACAGCTTGAACCATGGTTACATGTAATCTGCTACAATCTGCTACATATAATCTGCTAGAATAGTTGCGTTGTCCGCATATAGGATGTTATTGATGAATTGCCGGTTGACTTTAATGCGTGCTTCTTGAAAGATTACTTCAGAGTAGACCTTAAAAACAAAAGAGACAAAATGCACCATTGGCGAATCCCTCCCTTTATAGGAATATAATTTATGCCTACAATATTACCACGGCTGTTTGTCTCTAATACAAATTTTTGATGAAGGGTATATCTTTTCCGTCAATGATAAGACTTTTCAGGATATCTATTAATTTATCATACTGTGCTTTGTCAAGCGCTTTAGCATAATTTATGAGACAAGGAAAACCGTCTTTATGCATATTTCTGCAGTTGTAGACAAGAATCTGAATGCAGAGTAAGGCTTCTCTGGCGCCTGCCTATGGAATCCAAGTTGTTTATCACCATGTTTACGAGTTTCATAGACCATTTTTTTTTTTTTGTTTCTTTTTATTTTCCGTTGTCACCTAATTACTTGTGACACATCGATATTTGCATGCCGTTCAGGTTACTCATCTGGATTGTTCTTAGTTTCAGATTCGAGCTTACCGACATGGATGCCCCTACCAGTAGCTACGCTACTGCCGATATCGTTCGTGGGGTCTTTTCATTTACTAAGTTTATTTTCAATTCCATTTACAGCTGCTTTCTCTCGTAAATGCAACTCCAAACAATCAATACTAACTCTGAAAAACCAATATTAACGCAAAAAGCAAGCTATTTAGCTTTCGCGTGATTTTCAGGTATGATAGAGCATTTCTCACGGCTATTGGTGATATGAAAATCAAAAAATGCGCAACTTGAAAATGAAACCCACCTATCACCATAATTAGTACTTAATTTTATTAAATACATACATACGCATGCTGCCCCAATTGCTTTAACATGCATGGACCCGTATCATTCGTTCTTTAACTAGTTTCGGTCGTTTAACGAGTGAAGATTGTCGTTCGTTTCGCTTGCAAATTAAAATCAAAAAATCATACAACTTATTTCATTCGGTTTTGATAGAGCACGGCACAGGATTCGCGCTTACTGTAACACAATTTCAAACAAGTAA
Source organism: Glossina pallidipes (assembly GCA_000688715.1). Classification (NCBI taxonomy): domain Eukaryota; kingdom Metazoa; phylum Arthropoda; class Insecta; order Diptera; family Glossinidae; genus Glossina; species Glossina pallidipes. The sequence goes on from KK500083.1 coordinate 19,507, forward strand.
GAACACTATAGCCTGGCAAGGCCGACTTTTAAATACTCTATACCGGTTCGCCTAATACATTTATTCACGCGTTTTGATAATAATGCACCAAAAGTTGCACATTACTTTCATGCAAAGGCATGCTTTTCATTGAAAGCTTACATGTAGATGGAATCCTTACATGCGGTGGTATCTAAAAAATACGCCCAGGTGGTCCAAATTCGGTAAAGTTGATTTCTATGTCAATTTAATATTATGAACTAATTGCATGAAGGACTTAGGTCGGTATAATAAGAGTTGGATTTATCTCAAGAACTTCGCAACAACTTATTATACCCTGTACAACAAGCGGTGTAAGGTAAGGTATAGTGATATTTTATGAGGTGGTTCAATAACGAATGATACACGCGACTATTTGTTTTTTAAAAGTGCTAAGCCTGTAAAGATTTCTGAATATTTTTCAATAATGCCCGCATAAAAAACAATCTTTACTTGTTTAATTAAAATTGTATTGGTTGCCGTTTCAAGACCAATTATGTTCTTGCATGCTATATCTAAGACACGAAATTCTTTGCAATATTTTTCTTTTTTGAATAAAAATAGAAAATTTGTTTTGCTAATTACTGGTAAATTTTCCCCCCGAAAAGTGTTGTGTTTGTTTATTTGAACACTCAAACTACTTGCTATGTGTTTAGATATAGTATGAGCTTGAACGCCTATGACCATCTGAAATGCAGTCACCTCACTGTTGTTGTGAAAGCTTAATTCAATATTCTATTCGGTTTTAAATTTTGCTATTTATTCTGTCGTTTTTAGTTTTACGGTCAGTGCAGATGTAGAAAAGGAAGTGTTTTACAACAATGATGCTGCCGAATCGCTTTTAAGAATGCTGCCCAAAAATAAATTCTCATAATGACTTCTTTCTTGTTGACTTGAACGACTTGTTTAGCACTTTCATTTTTCATAGGACGATCAATTTTTCATGATGTTGTTCTTACGACTGTCTGAACTTTTTCGGAAATGTCCTGTTTTTTGACCGATATAAACTTGGAATTGACCGCAGGACAAGAAATCCAATGAATTTGGCCACATCTTATGCGCATAAATGATTTATTTGTTTTTGCAGTATGTTATAAAATATTTTCAATGCCTTGATTTCACAAATTGCTGAAAAACCAGCTTAATTTTCCTTTTCTAAAATATTACTTTTGCCAAAGCAGTATGCGTGTTAACAATTTTGCTCTTATAGAAGCATGTAAATGTACATGTAGAGCACAGTCAAAAATATCATAAGCAAATTCTTCTTTTAATCCACCACGCCAGAATGCAGCCCACACTCAAATTGGTTAAACATGTCATGCATTCGTCAAGAGACTTATTAACTCTTTGCTTTCTGGTTAAAAAATAAGTCTATCCGTAGCTACGTTGGCGTTAGGTATAAAATACGTATTCCAATCACTAAATAGTTCTTTATATTTTGTTGTTTCAATGTCCTCATTAAAGGCATTGATAAGATCCACAGAGCCAGAGCCGACATAATGAACCAACAAAGCACCACTCCTTTCTGCACTTCGCTCTTCTAAATTGGATGCCTGCATGAAAATTTTAAATTTCAAATTCCTCGCTAAATTAAGCGGCAGCACGTTCATTTTCATAAGCATAGACACTAACTTTGAAACTTCATTTGAAGTTTCATCTAAAATTTGTTTGCAGCCACGAAGAATTATTAATAACGCTATGGTAATTCTTTTGCACACCTGCCACCATGTTGAGCATCTATTTTATTATTGTCGAAATTCAAAATATATCACTTAATTATTGTATCGTATATAGATTATTTCTGTTTACTATACAGTTATCTTTCCCTTGTAGTTGCCATCTCTCGTCTACCTACAGAACTTTTTACTGTATTGGAGGTCCTGTACGGGTTCCTAAAGGCCCATAGTTCGGTATTTGTCACTGAAAAACGATGGAAGGGCTTGCTCGTGTGCCAAGGAGATGGAGGATGTTTTGTCTAGGTTCTGTGTGGAAGCTGTTAGGTCGTTTTTCGCGGGGGGCGATTTTAATAAAATATTTGATCAGATCAGAGGTTGTAAATAGATTATATATTCTTGTGGACATTATTTTTAAAAAGTATGTTCTATTGGGCAGTCTTCGTGTACATTTTTGTATCTCTTTTTTTTTTCTTTCCGTTCTCTGCACGACTTTTGATATTTCAGTCAACAAAACTGAATACTTGACGCGGTCTTATTAACTTTTGTTTTTATGACGTTTCTGTGTGTAAGTTAAAATATAATATGCTGTTCAGGAACGAAAATAAGCAGCCTCAAAATAAACACTTCCAGCATTTATATATATGTATTAGTCGTTTGGAAATAGTTTGTTTTTAACAATCAAAATATTAGCTTGGGGAAAAAGAAATGCTTTATTCTTGGATGAATTTCAAGACTTTATTTAACGTGTTTCAAATAACCGATTTAAGTCAAATATGCAGCGTTTTGTTCTACAATTTGTTGGCATTTTAAAGGTAGCCTCATAATGCCTTTCTAGAAGTCTTGGTCCCTATTGGCTGAAAACTCTGCCAATCGATTTTCAAAATTTTTTCTTGATGCCAACTTCTTATCACTAAGGAAGTCTTGCAATGTAAGGAAAATATGGTAATCACTTCGTGCCAAGTTTGTACTATATGGTGCATACATAAAATTTTCCCATGTAAGCTTCCGGAGTCTCTGGGGAGTCACTATAGACGTGTGTTACCTGGCGTTGTTCTGATGAAACACAAAAGCTGTTCTATTGGTCAATTGTGACCGTTTCTGGTCAATCGATAGCTTCAAACGGTCCATTTGTGGACCGTAGAGAATAGAGAGTTTATCCATGTAATAAGAAATGATCCCTTTCCAGTCCCATCGAATCCACAGTAGACCCTTCCTGGCCGTTAGTGCTGGTTTGACCACTGTCTGAGCTGTTTTGTCGCGCTTTGACCACAATCTTTTTCGCACAGTGTTGTCGTATGTGACCCATTTCTCATCCCCAGCTACCATCTGTTTAAAAAATGGATCGATTGCATTCCGTTTGCCCAAAGCTTAGCAGATGAAAATTCGATGTGGTATCATCGCTCCACCATAACTCATTATTTACTCTCACACGTTATTTTGTATTGTACGCATTCATTATAACACTGCCATATGTATTATTCTCATTTTACTGGAGTAAATATTTTTATTGTACTAGCATAAGAATTTTCTTCACTTAACATTTTGATAAGCATTTTTTATTAAATTTATTGTACCATATAAGAACCAGGTAAATGATAAAGAGAACGCATTTTGATTCATTTTGAGGATGCATTTATTAATTTGAGAACTTCAGTCCTGTGGTCTGACGGGACTCATCTTTTAATTGATCAAACTTTAGTCGTATGACCTAACAGCACTCTTTTGAAAATCCGCCAAAATTCACCAACCCAATTTCTTTTCTCCTCTTCTCATGGACGCATTCGATAATGCATTAAAGCTTCGCGGTCCATCTATCTACAAAAACACATAGTGCTGCCACCAACACCTGTACCCACTTACTTACAAGCCGAACCCCGAAAACTTACAAGCGAGGAATACGAAAGAAGGACGCAAGCTCATCCACCACAACCAATACAACACAAGCAATACGTCAAAGAGGTGGACGATGCATTCAGCATCTAAAAAAATTTGGTGATCTCCATAGGATGGTCAACAATTCAAGTGGCGAGGAAAAACAAAAACTGAAACAAGAAGAAAACATTGCATTTAAGAACCATAAAATAGCATAAAAAACAACAGTTATCCTAGTAATGTAAATTTGTAATAAAACAAAAATAAAACAACAAATTTTTTTAACATGGGAGGCATACAAGCCAAATTTGATAATTCAAACGCAAACTTCATGAATAACTTAGAAATTGTAGATGATACTGCCCAATTAGATAACCTACAAAATTTTATATTAATATTATTTCTCATATATATATTACATAAAAAATATCTTAAAAAGAAATATACTAGGCAAACAAACGATTTACAAAAAACATAACCATCAGTTTTCACTACACCGTCATCACACACTAATAGCTCATGACACCACGCGAAGAAAGCGACCACTACGCCGATCCCGACATAGGCCAATTGTCTTTCACCCCAACATTGCGAAAAAGCCCACCCACTGCTTTTCGGTGATGATGTTGAAAGTGTCGACCACCAAGAACGGATAACAGAGCGACAATATAGACAGAAATTTAAACGTAATGGACAACTATCGTACAAGAATGCAAACGAATTAAAGAAGAATTCAACGAGTCTTACAAATGTTTAAACATAGTTAAGGCAATAACCACAGATACTATAAATCGTCCAAGAAATTACAGTCATGCTAAATATACACTATCAAGAACTTAGACCAACCCATAAAGGTGAAGCAGAAAAATCCGTCCCAGAAATAAGAGGACAATTACTCTCAGTGACAAATAGAAAAGGAATTAAATTGCAAGTAGCGTATTCCCCACACGAAAAAATTAAACATATACATTCTGGAATAACAAAAACCTCAACTGACAACATTTCGCAAACCATAGTAGAATTTCTACAAAATGCCTTCAGTATCATCCCCGAGTTCCGTGATGAACTAGAAAATCTGAAAAACTTCGTTAGAATTAGTAGGCACCATCAAAGAAACATATGAAACGGCAGCAGTACGACTCGGAAAACAAAACTTGAAGGTGCTGCAAGAAACTTAATAGATCAGGAAAATTCTCTGGCAGAGATAGTAAACAACCTTCAAAATAAACTCAAAGGAGGGCCAATTAAAGTTGTAATGGCTAAACTAATAAACCTCCAATAAACGAATAAGATAGGTGAGTCTTTCAGGGTTTAACGTCCGCACCTGTCGTGAAACCTTAATCAGATGAGTTCCGTCAATTTGTTTAGTTCAATTCAGGACCCCCCCAAGGAGTAAGATAATCTTCACTGAAGTGGTCCTTACTACCTAGCAGTACAGAAATATAAAATGGGCGTGAAACATTTGCTCGGTTACTGGTTTACGTCGAGGTCTATCTAAACAGCTCTTAGACAATTCCCCACAAAACTCCAGCCATCACGATACTGCCCGAAAGGCCGTACCCAGCAATTAGGTAAGAAGACATTCATCCCGATAGTCACATGACTAGAGTATCTTCCTACCAGGAGCCATCCTACTTTTGGAGAACCTGATCCCTGTGGAACCCCCATTAAATTCATTAGTTATCGTTCAATTGTACAGAACTTACGCTGTACACATACAGCTTTGGGTGATCTCTTACTCTACGCAGCCGTATACTCTTGCCTTCGAACTCTCCACACGTCCTGGTAGGCCATCCAAACACTATCCTTGCTCAACGAAATAATGCTTCCAAGGTTGTCATCACACGGCACACACCCAACTGTGCCACAGCCTTTTTAAATATCAATGACCATCATAAGAACCAAAAGAGAACCAAAGTGGAGAAGAAAAATGCTCTCGAGAAGGTGAGGGTTTCGGCACATCTATGTTCTCCCAAAGTTTGATAATTTGAGACTTCTGTGGTAAGTGTGAATTGTTTTTCGAAGTTTGGATACTCTAAAATTGAATGTGAACTAATTAAACTTTTCACTTTTTCAAATGTCTCAATGTATGTTTGGTTGTAAATATATATCATTACATCCTTCTTCAAGTACTTCTTTATAGATTGTGCTAGTTTTTGGCATAGTTCTTTACGAACTCCCTGTAATATGCCGTTAATCCTAAAAAGCTTTTAATCTGCTTGTCAGTCTGTGCCAATGACTAATTACTTTAATCTAGTCTGGATTCGGTTTCAGAACCTCTTTCGTTAAAACGTTAATATATTAACACTCAGAATATCGCCAAGATATATAAAGCCTCTAAAGGTCTTTAGAACGTCGCCGAAGCATTTTCAATCCAAATTGCATTCTGATAAATTCGTACAAATGCTGTGGCGTTAGTAAAGTCATCTGCTCTATGCCCTGTCCTGCCCTGTTGATTTACAGTTACAACATATTGAGTCCGTCCTCATGGTCCACTCGTCGTTAATTTACTTTTTTTTAATCTATTAAAATTCTATATTTTTCTGTTCAGAATCTCTTATTATCTTCGATACAGCTAGAGTTTTAGTATTAAGAACTACTTTTCTTTATTATTTCTTGCTCTTCCATTTCTTTTATGTGTATTCACATCTCCGTTTCATGTTGTGATGATATCTACATTTATTTGTTCATCGGTCGTTGTTCAAATTTCATGTTATTAAGAAATAGTTTCTGAAATTTCCTAACCATGTTCATGACTTCTCTATACTCTTCTGAATACAAATTATCTAATTTTACCTTATTCCAATTGAGTTTAATCCGTTCTAATGTGTACACTTCAAACTTTTGGTACAGATTTAGTATGAACTTTCCTATTTCTTTGTTGGGTGAAATGTACTCATCCACTTAGTCATAATATTAAAGCAACTCAATAAATCAGTTCTTAGTAGGGAAACTAGTCCCTTAGGTTCTGTCATTTTCCAATTAATCTTCGTACGTTTTGGTAAATAAAATACAAAATATATAGTAGATTTTGGAACGAATAATTACAACAACAATTTTTTGACAATAAATATGTATTCTTTTTGGAGAGTTACGATCGGTTTCTAAATCTAGATGGATATATAAAAAAATGATAGTAATTCTCCAAAAAGAAGGTGAACCATAAAAACTATAAAAAAACATTGATATCGAAATACTAAAACTAAAGGCCCAAACACAGAAAAATCGAAAATTGAAGATTCTATTGGTTATGCGCTTAAATATATTGTTTAAGCAAAGGCACCTACAACTGCACACGAATATTGCTGCTGTAGTGCGGATATCCTGACGCGCAGGTCCATTCAATACGCATAGAATCGTACACACATGTCCATGTTCATGTATTGTACAACGCGTTTGTTTACATTTCGGGTCCTGGATTCCGACATGATAATTTTCTTGCGCAAATGTTTCTATTCTACGTCGTATATAACATTTTTCTTGAAACTAAGCGTTTGTGTTGTATTGGAGTAGGATTTTGTCAGTTTTTTTTATTTGGAAACATTTATGTTGAGTGAGTCCTTTCCGCAATAAATGGCATATTGAGTAATTTCTTGCACTATATGTTTGAAAATATCGTTGATAAATATTTGGATGAAATATAAGTATGGCGGCGCACCAGCTATTTTAATTTTACCGGGACGTAAAAAAGATGGTGGAAGTCGGCAAATTTCTTTCCAGATTAGCACGTCGACGTTGCTTCATGTCTACGTCAACTAGCATTTCATCGTCACTTCTACGTCATCAGAATCCGAGCATTGTTTCTCAATTCCAAATGGCCCTTACAGATCACTTTCTGTACCAGATGATATTTCCAAATCCTCAATGTGTGAGTTGCGGTTATTTTCGGTTTCTGTAACAATTTGGATCTCAAATAAACTCTCGTTTTCAGTCATGAAAATTTATACAGTTCGTTATGCGTTTACAGGAAAGGTTAAATTTTACTTATATATATATATATGTACCTATAAAAACACAACCACAAACGATGACAGCAAACATATGTGTACGTTTCTAAATTTCTCAAAACTTGTAGGAATTATTACAATTACGTTTCTGTTAGTATTTTTATCCAATATCCGCTATGTTCAAATAATCCGAAACAACACTGACTGCCGAGTATTCACTTCGACAAAAACCAAAAAATTTTTATTTTTTCCGTGGAGGAATTTTGTAACGAATAGGATAATGTCAAATTTTTCTCCTTTTTATTATTAACAGGAATTGTAGCTATAAAAAACTAAGCTTCTGCATGTGGCCAAGGGCTTGAAGAGGTGAACCCATTCATATTATAACGATATTACCAGTAATCCTTATTATATTATAAATTATTTTATATTAATATTTTTATTACTTCACTTTCATATTAGATTATAAATAACATTTTAATCATATTTTCCTTATAAACATTACATTCTTAATTGTTATTTATCATATTACTGTTCTACATTTTCTAATATTTTTAGTTGACGTTGTATGTGTATATTGCATTATTATTCATATTTTCTCGTCCATTTATACTTTTATTCGTTTATATCATATTCACATTATCTATATTTTCACATTATTTTGACTATAATAATATGTTAATATATTTATTATATACGCGTTTTAAACATATTAATATTTAAGCACAATTATGTGAATACCCACTTTGAGTATAATTTTGTTAAAGTAGAGTTTAATCCTTGAATACTTCCAACTGTTTGTCATATGCAATTGTCAAACCGGCTTTCTACTTTTGCGTTTAGCATAGGTAATTATTTGCTTTGTTCCCCAGTAGCAGTGAGCTATTTATTGCACGTGCTATACCCAAGATTCATCTCGGGCAAACCTGCTGGCATAAATGTAATGAATAAGCGGCATTTACGTATGTGCATAGAAACAACGCCAATGTTAATTCCAGTAGTCTTAGTCAATTGTTGTAACTGTTGTTTTCTTCTAGATAATTGTTCCACGATATTCACTGGAAACATTTTCGTGTTGACCTTGTTATATCTTTGATTCGATGAAAAGTTTCTGCCGGCTTCAATACACCGTGTTTTTCTTTTTTTTGTGGTCTTCTGCAAATTATTTCTTTTGATTAGTGGTTCACCACCTCGTTTTATTTCGATGGATGGTTTTTTTGATATTATATTTGAAAAATTCACGGGACAAAAAATGTGTTACTTAATTCGGGAAGTTCCCATCTGAATCGCAGAATTTAAGCGTTCTTAATTTTCTTTGACGTTAGTTCGTTTCTTTGGATATTTCAAAAAACAAAATTAAATCACAGTTTCTTGATTCAAATTGAACTTAACTGAAAAAAGAATGATTACAAAGCCAAGTGTTACATTTAATTTCTCTTACCAATTGGCTTTAATATTGATTGCTTAATTGTGGAGTCAGCCTTAGCAAAAACGATACTTCCGTTTTATGTACAATGTGTTTACTGGAGTTCAATAATTGTCCATCTTAAAATGTTAGCAACAATGCATTAATTGTAATTAATTGTAAAAGTAATCTGAAAAATATTCTGAAGAACTCATTAAATTTTTCGAAAGTTTCTTTAGTTTCAATTTATGTAAACTCTGTGTATGCTGAAGCTGGCCTGGTTATTTCACGTGTTACTATTAGTAGCTTCGATTGCTTTTTTTACTTTATTTTTGCTTGACACTCTTTTCCTCTCTTCGATTCATGAATTTTCAATAATTCAAAAACATTATGAGTATTAAAATCATCAACTCAATCAATGAATTTTTGGCATTTGCAGTTCAATTTGATTCAGTTTGTTTCACTATGATTAAAATCGCTTATGTACAGCGTTAACTACGATTCATTATCGACTCTCGCAGTTTCTTGCTACATGTATCTACAAGAGATGCGAGGAACGCTCTCTCAAAACTGTCAAAGGTGTAAATAAAATTGCTTACGCTGTGCGTTAGTATTGCTTGTTTTGATTGGTTTGATTGGTTGTTTGAAGCTTGCGTTCGTAAAAGAAAACAGTTGTAAATTGAAAATAAAGTATATTTCAAACAAATTTGTTTACTTACAAACAGCTGTGAGCTCGACTTTTTTTCGAATACCTATAACACGTGTTCTTATTTTCGCCCGCAGAAGTAGATTATTTGTTTAGCTATCTTCAGATCCTAATTCCTATTCCTCCGCGCGCGCGATATTCTTGCTATGCCAGTTTGGCGCTGTGGTAACAAGAGGCTTCATAAAAAAGGAAATTGAATAAAAAAGAACATTAACATTAAAAAAAACTTAACAACTGAAATTTTGTCATCACTTCCCAAACCTTAAAAGAAACTACTTAATACATTCTCCTTTGTTCTTCATCTATTGAGTGAGTGTCTTCAATACTTTGTATAGTAGTGGTCAGAATAAAATCGCTTACAGATTCCAATTTTTATAGTGTCTAGATACTGTTCCTAAAAAGAAAACTAAAAAAGAAAGGATTTTTTACCATTGCCCGCAATTAACGCTCCTTTAATTGATAAAAACTTTATTTTGATTACATCTAAAAACAATGTAATGTCCAAACAAAGTGCGTTTGCAATAAAAAAAGGTTTAGACTACATTTCATCCGAGATTGGCTCTATTACACTTTTACGTGACGGAAGCAATAAATTTCTTTCTTGCCTGGAACCTTCGCGCTACAGAAAAATTTTAAAAGCTAAACCTCTTTCAAATATATGCTTAATCTCATCGAAACTTCATACAACGTTAAAGTCGGTAAAAGGTGTAAACAAGGTGTCTAAATAATTTTTCCGAAGGCGAAGTAATTTCCGAGATGAAATGCTAAGAGATAGTCGACGTCAATAAATTCACCAAGCCCAACACTAAAGGACAATCACGCTCTTCTATGGGATCCAAAAATTGCTTACGCCTTCGGCACACAATAAAGAGGTGTCAAAGCGATCAAACAAATGCGAACTGCGGATTACCTCCTCATAACTCCAGCCAATGTGCTCGCAACTTTTGTATCAACTGAAACAACTGTCACTAGGCTTTGGATAGAAACTGCACTAGATATTTACAAATGTAGGAAATATTAAAAAATAAAACTGAAAACTACCATAACATGGGGGAAGCTCGTCATAAATACCAACAACTAAACTCTTTACCTTCTAGCAGAATCACTACATTTGCTGCCATTGTGTCACAATCCCCACGAAAAGAGCAATCAAATGATCTCTCATCGAATAGCAAAACTAAAGAAACCAACTATACCTTAACCGTCACAACATCAAATACCAATCAATCGAATAATTTGAATATAAAAGAAATCACTGCTTTCCAAGATACTCATCAAACGAACAACTTTAAAATGTGGTCTTCTTCCGTCAACTTTAAAAATAATCTCCTCCACCAATTTTAAAATATAATTCATCTACATCATGTTTAAAATATAATTCCTCACCGTCCAGTCCAACTTCATTCAAACAAATATAAAAACTCAAAAACAGCAAGTACAAAAACAGTACTTATGATTTATCATGATTTGATAAGCTAAATGAAACGCTAACTAAATGTAGTCATCAAAATCTTGGCGACATCTTTCTTGACGATGTTTGTATGCCAACTTAATCGTCCAATATTATAATACAAACAAAAAATGATTAAAGTATTAGAATGGAACATCAAAGGATTCATTATTAATTGCAATGAACTACAAATGCTAATAAGACATATAAAGCTTTGCTATATATCTCTTCAAGAAACCCATTGCATGGTTTCGTTTAATCTAATCCCGCCAGATTCATATATTGGATTCTTGGTAATTGATTATCAAATTCAACACCAATTTACCTCGTGTATACAAGCTATAGATGTAGAAAAAAACTTGAACAAAAGATTTGCTGCTCTCTCGCCCTTCTTTTCGCAAGAAGAACTTTGTAACTTCTTTTCCACATTATCTCCACCACTAATTATTACTGAAGACTTTAGCAGCTGCAATACAGTTCGTGGTTCTGCAAAAAACAATTGTCTCTTGCGGAAACAATTCTCTTGGTATCGTATTGGAAAACTCACTCATTCAACGTGATCTTTGTGTTTTAAATCATGGCCGACGAACATACTTACCAACCCGTCACATATTTTCACATGTCGACTTAAGATTTTGGTTTCCATTACAAAATGATCAATTACTCTACTTACTATAAAGAAATCAAAAACTGTCAGCTAACAACAATATTTCAAAATAATTCTTAGGAACCCTTTAATGAGAGTGGCATGGAACAGAGTCCATAAACTAGGGAGGGCTTTATACTCCAACGATATTGTTGCCGTCTGCGCTCCAAATGAGTTAATCGAGACGTAGGAGAATTTTAACCACATCGGGGAAGTGTGTTCTGAATACTCTTTTTACTGCAATATTTCCCGTTGCTTCATTGTAAGTAAATGAACTACAGCTACCGAAGTACAAAGACAAAGGCCAGGCTTTCACACCAAATGGTCAAACGACTGTCGAATTCAAGTAAACGTAAATTACTAGATCTATGTAACACAATCCTTTCTATCAGTAACATTATTAATTCATGAAACTTGCGATAATCATACCCAAACAAAAAAGTAAAAACTCTTTTGTGCCATCAGCCAACCGTTCAATCTTTCTACTATCCTGCCTCTCAAATATATTGGAAAAAATGATGGCGCTTAGATTATCTTTATTTCTTGAATTTAAAAATTTAATTACGAAGAATTTAGAGATTTAAGTCAGGCGAAAGCAGTAATGACTACTACCTACACAGTGGTAGATGCTACAGGACAAGTCCAAATGAATCACATCCTACACGAGAGTGCGTCAACATTTACAACTGAAGCTAGAGTTATTCTTCAGGCCACAAACCTCGCTCGCAAAGATAAACTTAAAATGGTTGTCATCACAGATAGTTTGTCGGTCATAAAAGCTATCTTATCTAAGCTAATCCCTTAAATTTCAAATGAAACACTATTAACAAAATAAGAAATACCATCGATGTGCACGAAAACAGAGTTAAAGTTGTTTGGGTTCTAAGTAATATTAATCTCTTGCGGAATAAGCGAGCAGACCTAACGGCAAAATCCGCAGCTTCAGCACCTTTAATTGTGGACGACGCAATGGATAAGTTTAGCCTTGAAAAGTAAATTGGGAAAAAAATTAAAGAGAACACTTTCGAAAAAAGCCGATTGTACACTACGCCCGTGTATAATAAATAAAGCGCAAATGAGTAAGATATAATAAAAATTCATCACTCCACTGGATATATTGGTCTTATGGTCTTAACCTAACCAATTTTACTAAGCAAAACAAAAATAAGTGTAATGTTGTTATTAAATTATCAAGTGGTATTGAGGAATATATATGCATCATGCGGAATGGTTTCTTTCCCCATATTACGTTATTTGGCCGTCGAAGAACATCGAGATAGGCGGAAAAGGAATCTACGGAAGACGTAAAAAGCATTGATGCCCGCTTCAAAACTTCTTAGGTTACCCGGAATTGTGTGAGTAAATTATTTTGTATACTCATGGAGAATGTATATAAAAGTACGCACAAAAGCACATCGCCACATGCAGATTCTTGTAGAAGTTTCGCGTGTGAAAAGCGGCATTTGAATGCATTTTTACAAAAATTGGTGGCCTTGTTGTGCTTTTGATGTTCTTCTGACGCGTTTCAAATGTTACTAATATTTGATATTCTTGTGGAATAATTTTGTGGAAATTTTATCATCTATTTATTGAAGCTTATGAGCAATGACCTAAAGACACGGAAACTAAAAATTGACGCTATCATTGATAAAACCCAAATATCAACAAGGCGAATAATAGAGCAAATAAAACCCATGTTTGCTGCACTTTCAAATTGATTTTTTTTTAAATAAATGAGATCTTTCATTTGAAAACGCTGTACATTCCTTATAGGTAAATTCATACAATAATGTTTATAACGATAACATGCTGCCATGAAACGACCTAAGCTCATCGTTATTTTTCTTAACAACTGCATTATTCTTCCTTGACTTTGCAAATTTTCTTTTTTGTATTGTTGACCACTCCCAACCTGCTACTTGAACGAATCCAGACTCCAGACGCTTTTCAAACCTTTTGGTCCGTTGATCATTAAATATGAATTCGTTTTATTAAGAATTGTATAATTATTAGTAATAAAAGTGAAAATTAATAATGTGCACTTAATTTTGCTTCTTAATTGGAAGTTTTCGTCAGTATCAATTTCCGAAAACAATGTAACCCATTACGGACAATTTTTCAATTATTTTATTTTAATAATGCTTATTATTCAAAATCATTTCATATTATTAAAAGTTCTATATAATTTTGCTTTTACTTACGTTTGTATGCTTTTGCTGTATAATGTTTTTTGTTGTAAACAAACAAACGCCAAGTTTGCCCACTATATTTCCTTCATTTTTTCGAAAAAAATGTCGAATGACGAAAGCCTCACATAAAAACAAGTGAACACTTTATAGTCGGCTTAGACGCTACACCACATGGTCTGACACAATTCTTATTGTTACCATCGAACAGAAAAATTACACCCTGTTTCTATATGAATTTACTATTATGGAACTGTATATTAAAAACTACACGCCTTTGCAAATAAAAGTTTATTTTTCGTATGAATAGTTGTGTCCAAGGGGTTCAAAAATTGAGGTACATATTCAAAATTCAGCACACTTTATTTTTGTATTAAATTGCCATTATGGGTCAATTTTCAACATAATATAATAAAACGTAGAATTTTCTGCCCTAAAAAACAAAAATTTTCATGACAATCCAAAAAATATACCGACATGGTCCAAATTTGGTACAGTTCTTTTTTTTTTTGTCGTTAATTACTATTATGATCTCATTTTCATCATAACGCATTGAAAATCAGACCCTTTCGTCATATGAACTTCAGTTTTCGTTATACAAGGGGAGGGTTCAAAAAATTTTCCAAGCCAGTCTAAAATTGTCACACTAATTTAATATGCCGAAATATTATTACTTAGCGACTTTTATAAAGAAAGTTCGAAAATTGGGATATTTTCCGTATTACGACTTTTCAAAATAGGGCGTTATGTGGGGAGTGGTCGAAAAAGAAGTCAGATCCAAATTATTTGCAAATTATATCAAAGCAGGTCAATGTACCAAATTTCATTGAAATATCTCAAAAATTGCGACCTGCAGCTTGAACATAAAATTTATATATTATATATACTGCAAGCTTTATGCGGTATAAAAACAACTACTAATTTTGAAGTTAAAGAATTATTTTCATTCATAAAAAACAACATTCGTCTTTAATGCAGCACATTAAAGCAAACGACAACTGAATTTTTATTTCTTCTGACGTGTCCTTTGTGTATTAAATAAGTTGAGGAAGAAAATTCTCTGGTTTAAATAAGAAGAAAAGAAAGTAGTTGTAATATGAGGTTTTAGATTACCAATCGTGTTTCACTTCTTCATTCTTAAAAAAGAATGCAACCATGCATTGACAGGTTTGTCAAGTTCTCGTGCTAGAAAAGGCGAGAGATGTACATTTTGTCTTTCTTTTTTTTGGTTGATCGGGTACGGGAAGAGGAGGGCGGCGATTGAAAATGAAAGAGGTTGTTGGGTTTTTACGACGGATAAAACAAAAAGAAGTTTTTGCGTTTAAGAAAAAGGGGAGCTAATTTAGTGACAATTTTCGTTGAAACCCCTATGAATGTACATTAATATAAATGGAAGTTACATTAAGCGCAAAGAACGCCCAACAAAAATAAAGAGATTATTGAAAATAATAATTTAACTGAGGAACTTAAACAATTTGAAATTAAAGCTGCTGTTAAGGGTAAAAGGTCATGGTTTTAAGATTAGAGAATGATTAAAGTACTTAAAGGGGATTAAGATTTTTTTTTACCAATTTATAAAATAAATATCTAAGGACGATTAACATTTTGTTTGACGTTGACGTTGCGTTTAACATAAATTTTAAAAAATCAAGATCGTTAATAACATATTGTCTGAAGAACCATGATTGCATGTGTAAATAATAACATTAATATACCAGAACAATTATTCAAGAAAAAGAGCAAGCCGCAATCAATTTATAACATAGGCGAACAAACAGAATATATTAAAAACAACTCGCCATTTATTACTTTGTCATTTAAAAACCTGATGTAAAACAATTTTTTTTTCATATTAAGTGAAGAAATGTTTTCGGCATTATGATAGAAAAAGAAACTCCGAAATTTTGGCCTACACTGAAAATTAAAGATGATCTGAACATTGCACTTAATGCTATAAAAAAGGGATTATATTTTAACAGAAAAACAGTAGAGATCTTTCCACCTATTGCGAGATTAACTTAACTACACTTCAACCATTGTTTGCAATTGCGTGTTAATTAAATGACTAAATATAAATAAACTAAAAATATTTGTGAACAAAGTTTTACTTTTTGTAACTGTATGCGATCTTGAGAAACTAAAAAACAACGTTAATCGTGGAAATTGAGCTTTATAAAAGGCAGCGCAAATTTATAAATGAAATGTACATGGATTGAGGCTTTTAAAGCAAAAATTATACGAAGATTTGTGCGCCAAGTGATTTCAAAGGAAGTTGTATAATTTAGACGATGCCGAACAATGGGCTCGTGATACAGCCGGGACTGTCAATGTAAGAATGTGCACAATAAATGAGAGCTGGTAGCTGTTAAGTTACGAAACATGATTGAGATGTTAAATTTGAGTCTCATATATAATTTACTGTACTAATTTAACTTTATTTTTGTGGTTGTATCGCCTTCGGAGTATATTCGCGTTAACGTGTGCTATAAACGCGACGGATCTTAGAATTTATTTTTGGTTGCTTTAAATAAATATTTGTACCTAAAGTATTTTATATTGTTAATGTTGAAAATGTGCCAAGTTTTTTTTTGTAGTGAGAGGAAAGTAGATTGAAAAGGCCCTTCGGACCCAACTTTGAGGTTTCACACAAACTTTTTGGGGCCGTATGGAGACCAACAGGTACGGTTTAGAGTTTCGTCAGTCCGCATATTCGATAAGAGGCAAGTGCGTGCAATTCCTTTTGCTTGTACCCGTCCTATGGGTGCTCGTAAGCAAAAATAGAGAAGCCACATCTCACGAACCAGCTGTCTTAGTTATGGCCCGTATGCGTGACTCATACGCCTCCATTCCTCTTATAGTGGCACTGCAAGGTTGCCCTCAAATTTATGTAGATAACAGCTTTAGATACAAGAGGACATATATAGACTTACTATTACATTAGTTAAATAAAATTGGTGTAATGGTGTAGTTACATAAAAATAAGTCTGATAGAGATACACACGCCTGGTTACGCAAAAAGTGGCTCAACAACCTGGGGCTACGACACCAACCTAGGGACACATACTATGTTTACATAGTTTTTACTGATTATAATTTCAAGTGAAAAGTATATATTGTTACAAATTTCCGCTTTTCTTGATACGGTCCGCATCACTAGATCTTGGATATTATTTCCAAGAGAAATGCACTTCAAGTTCCTTTATTTACAATCTATTCTTTACGGCTAGGATTATTTACATTTCACTTTAGCAATACTCTCGACTTCTCATCTTTAGTATTCTTTTTCGGCTCAAATGTTCTCGTACGATTCAAATGTTCTCGTACGACTAACTCTGCCCTCCGAAAATAGTCTACTTATATACATTTTTACAAGCATGTTACGATCACCTAACTTCATGGCTTCATTTATAATCCCTTAACCTGCCGACAGTTGCATGACGCGCCTCGAATATGCACTAGGGAGTTTATTACTTGGGAAAAATCAATTAGTTAGCATTGATTGGATTTGGGATTTTCGTAACAATATTTACTCAACAAGTCATGAATAGAAAATGAAAAAAAGTTTTTATTCTTGTTTTTGTACATTTTACACAATACAGTGTGGTTAAAACAGGCACAAAAAAATTAAATCCGTTTTGTTGTAATATATATAAAACTAGTTCCCTGAATGTCAAAAATCATAAAATAAATAAAGCATTATTATAATAAATACCGTATCGATGTGCGCTTTGAAAATTTTCTGTGATCAAATAATACCTGTTACAACTCTTTCTTAAAAAATTATGTTTTAGACAAACAAATTTTGAAGCGTAAATACCAAAATTCTCTGAGGAAAGATTAGCCAAATAAAAAAACTTGCCCGTTCCATGATCACTCAGGATTGTATTAAAGAGCTTGAAGAAAAAATTACTTATTGCGTTAATGCCCGCTACAATCCCGCCTTGTAGTTTGTAACGTCCGCGAACAAAGTTCAGGGAGGGTATCTGTCGGTCTGCTTTTGTCCGAAATGTCGACATCGCGTGATTGAAGAGAACAGAGAGAGAAAAATGATGCTTAAGAATTCGGTGGTGGTTATGTTTAATTCTTTTCGAGGAGTTGAGTTGTGTAAGTCACCGAGTGCGTTTGCTTGTCGGTTGTTTTCTGATTGTTTTGCTAAAATCTGGCTTTTTTTTGGTTGAAATATGAGTTCAGTCTGAGGGTTGACCAGTAAAAATACCAAAAAAAAGAGGAAAAAAGAAAAAAAAAAACGGGAAATACTTAGTTATTGAGTGTGTGGATTTCGGATTTATATGACATTGACATTTTCTTTTCCTATTAAAAAAATATAAAAATAAAAATTAAAGAAAAAAAAAACATATTAAAGAACACGTGGCCGTTACTTAAAGTAATGTCCATGTGAACAGAAAACCAAGCGGTGCTGGAATCGTTTTTTTGCTCAGGCATATTTATTAAAGAAAAAAAGGAAGAATTAAATCAAGCTCTAATCTAGAAAAGGGTATATGAAAAAGAAAATAATGTGCTCCATATTAAACAAAGAATAAAAATTGTACCGATATCAAAGGACTGTTGATTTGAATGTATGTATGTGCATATGGTTATATGCACAAACGATTTTATATCTATATATACTCATATATTTGAGAGAGTGCATGACGTAAAACTGAAATATTCCTAAAATAGTCCGCATATATATCAAGGAAAGAAATAATATAAAAAAAGAAAGGCTAAGAAGAAGCAGTAACAACAATAACATCAACATTTACAAAATACTAAAAATAATTTCTCGCTTTCAAAAAAGCAAAAAAACAATTACATGAAATTGAACATCAATCCCCTTTCAAACGATATAGAGTTTTCAAGTTAGTTGCGTTGAGCTTTTACCGGCCGTAACCTCTGCATGCATCTGTAGTTTACATGTTTGGTGAAAAAAAAGGAGGGAGGAAAAGAAATTAAACGATTATAAAAGAAAAAAAATGGAGGCAAAAGGAGAGAAAAGCTAGAAAGAGAAGTAAAAGAAAAAAAAGGATGCGATTATGTTAGCAACTATGTATTTATATGAGTGCTAGACTGTATTTATTTACGTGATTTTATAAACTAATGTACCAAAAGAAAAGTAATCATTTAACAATAACAAATCTCTAGTTGAAAAGAAAAAAAAAAAAGATGAAAAAACATATGCGATGAAGCTAATAACTATTTATTCATTTTAGTACTAAATTGCATTTATTTACGTAATTTGGCTTTGATGACTTTATAAAAAGTCGAAGTTTTTCTTTCATTTACGCACCATTCTCAACTTGGATTATATTGAAACTAATAAGTAAATAAATTGTTTGTTAAAGCCATTTTTAGACAAAAAATGGTTTTTCTTCAGAAAATGTATGGTTAAAACGATCAAAAAGTCTTTGATGTTTTTTTTATTATGTTGTTTGAAGTAAATAGAGGAGTGCGATTTTGTTGGCGTCGAAGTAAAATGGTTGTGTTTTTTTGGCAAGAAAACAGTTAACTAAAAGTTCAATTTTCACACACAAAAAAAAAAATAAAAATAAATAATTAAATAAGCGACAATATTGGTAAAGAAGCATGCCAATTAACATGCAAAACTTGAAAAACAAGGAGTCAGGCTACGATAGTCCACCACACACCATTCTCGAATACGAAGATTAGTGTATTCGCGTTCATTTTGTTTGTTTGTTTTTATGGGAAATCAGGAGAAAACATTTGCAAGTGACAGATTTATAAAAAAAAAGAAGAAAGGTTTTATTAAATTAAACGACAAGTGTAGCTACGAATAAGAAATTGGATCCTGCGGTTCCAACTAATATGAAATTCTATGTGTTCATTGGTGCTTGACCGTGGAATGCCAGAATTTACCCGTTTGGTGGTGATTCCATGAGTTCAGAGGTACAAGAACGGTAACAGAAATATACCCAGAACTACCGAATCGTTTGCTGTGTTATAAATTTTTCGAAACATTATCGCAAAAAATGCTTCAGAAATTCATCATTTATTATTGAGGGAAGAAAAAAAACCAGAAAACAACTAAAGCAACAGCTCTTTGCCGTATACATGAGCCAACATAATATCATCAATGCACATTTGGAAACAACACAGGATCATAACAATATGCCGGGTAAGGAAAGAGACAGTGGCATCGAGTACATTCTTGTCATCAATGTATGTATAAATGGTAAGCTAATTTTAAAAACTTAACTTTGGATCTCCATTGTAACTTTTTAAAGAAATTATCAAATAAATAGAATAACTAGTTAAGACATCAAAACGGGTAAAAATTAAAATTAACGTTGCTTAGCTAAAAATGTGTGGCTTAGCAGGCATACTCCACTACTGAGGCAGGGTATAGAGGAGTGTACGTGTGAGGGATGGTAGAGGGACTGGGGACAGATACCGACGGACTAAGGAAGAACGGCGTATAGGACGGACAACACACGTCTCGAACAGACTTATATAAAGAGGACTCATTGAGTGCCTGCCTTAATCTTGCTGGTTTTTCCGCCTTAACAGAAATTCAAATTTTTTTTTTTGCTTTAAACCTAAATATTCTTTTCTTTGTCTTGCGGCACGGCAAACCGAATATTTTGTAAAGACTCTACTACGAAACGAGCTGTGACGTGACAAGTTCAAAAAAACTTTCTGAAGTTTTTATTTAAAATATGATTTCACACATACAATCTACAGAGTGTTCGGCGTAACTTATCATTCTTGGACTTTTACTTAAACTCAAACAATAGTTAATTATACATTATCTAATTATACATCAGCCACTAAATGCCGAAATGATGGCTATGGCGTTGGTATACTTGTTAAAGAAGGAATTAACTTCAGACATATACTTTACCTTTGCTTCTGAACATCAAAACTATGATTTTTAAACCAAATATTTTCATTGTATCATGCTGGTTTACTTCGAGACTTGACGTACAAGGTAGCAAAATGTGAGACCATATGCATGAGAAACGCGTCAGGAAAATGTGCTAGATATGTATTGTCGCAAAGTAAACGCCTTCAATTATACCTAGACGGAAGAGAAATCTCCCTTAAAGACACCATAAAATAATTAAGAATAAACTTTAACGAACTAATATAATTCAAATAATAAAAAGGTCGGTACTGCAAAAAACAAAAAGGGGATCCGCCATGTTATGCACCCTTATGCGCAATAAACATCTTACACAAAACATTAAATTACTGCCTTACAAGACCGCCATTCACCCAATCCTAACCTACGGGCTTCAAATCTGACTCTCTGCACTTTCGATATTCGCCGAAGAATTGAGAAACTAAGCAAAACGTTCTGAGAAAATATATCGCCAACCATTATCAAAATCCTACAAACGATTTTCCAACGGATATAGCTATAAAATATCAGCAGTCGGACCGTTCTGCAGATTTTCTTTTCCTTTGCAGAAGAAATTCTTAGAAAAATTTTCCACACAGGATGGTACTCTGACGAACGATATCTTTCATTCCGAAACAGGCCTGGTACGGATCTACTTACTTAACATCAGTGGATATCCTGTGCAGAGAAATTGACAACAAGACAGATTAATTCCGTAAAAAATGAACTTTAGGTTTTTTTTTTCACTTGCACACATACATGCTGCAGTACTTGTTTTAACATGCATGCACATGTAACATTCATTTTTCAGCTGCCACATAATTCGGTGGTTTTAACAAAAAATAAATATTATCGTTCATTACACTTGCAAAATAAAATCAATAAAAAATTCACGCAATCTGTAACGTTAATTATGTAAATGAATTTATGTGTCCTGTCAGTCCACTAAATAGTAAAGCTTTTATCCACAGAAGGTTTAAGGCTACCTTGCGGTGCCACTTGAAGAGGAATGGAAGCTTATGATGAAAGCGTACCTGCCTTGGCCTAACTAGTTAGTTCGTGAGATGTAGGAGTGGTTCTATAACTATCCCACGGACACTACCAGAATGGTTACACCTAAAAATTTGCACGTACTTTCCCCTTGCTGATTACCAGATGTACGAAACCCTAACTAATCGGGGACTTACCCCAGGGCCTATTCTTCACCCACCCTATCCCCCATCCACCCTTCGCCCCATAGAAAGGTTTGTAGGGGACCTCGAAGTTAGGACCGAAGACCCCTAACAGCCTACTTTCCTCTCATGATTTAAAATGAAAACTATGTTTATTTCTATTTATTTGCTTACAGTTTATATAGAATTTATTAAGGTAAAATCCATAAAATTACGTGTAACTTTATATATATATATGATTAAGTATATGTAAGTGTGAACATATATTTGAATGTAAATATAAGTGCATGTAAACATGCACGTGTATATAATATTTTTCTGATAATAATAACTTGGTATATATGAATCGTTTATCAATTTAAAATAGTAATTACGAATAATTTTTTTTTTATTTAAATGTTAATACAAGAGAAATCAAAACAACTATCAACCTTTTCTTTTCCAAATAATTTGTAAATATATTATAACAAAGTGTTAACAATAATATCAATTAACTAGTTTTTGATTAATCATTACTTTTTTATTAACGCACATATTTTTGTGATTCCTAATGCTTGTAGTTTATTTGATTGGTTTATTAATCTAATGCTAGAATAAATAGTCACAAAGAATATAATACCCATGGCCAGTTCCCTTATAGTTGCTCGTTTGACTACTTTAACCGAACGCACAACGTCACTGTACTATAACAACACCTTTCAACTCTCTTCCACTAATACTGAATCGTCCTCTCTTTATTTATTCTTAAACACAGGTTATTTTGCAGGGGACATTAATCCGGCCAGAACTTTATTCGCATATTTAATTAGTTCAATTGTATCCAACTTAAAATATTATTACTTTCTTCAATTTATTTAAAATACAACACCAATCCCAACTTGGTGTGTAAGAATCTCTCGACTACAGGAAATTATTTTGATATTAGTAGAATGGTTTTATTAATATTAAATACTATAAGTCAACGCGTGTCCATGTACATTCTAAATCCGATTGAACTTGAAGCGCACTGATACATATTTTTACACGTTTTTACAACAACAATAAAATATATATGTAAATTTTATTTTCGCGAGTTTTTTTGTTAAACTATTTTTTTTGTACAAATTTTCAAAACTTTGTCTGCAAAAAAATCTTCTCTTTGTAACTTTGCGTCATCTTGAGCTCTTCTCTTTTTCTTTTCTATCTCTATCATCAACGTTCTCCTTCACCGATTCATAAAATTAAACTTTTCTCGCGCGAGAACTTCATAATCTTTTATTTCGGTGCAGGTTTGCATTCTTGTTTTAACAACAAAGGAATGAAATAGGAAGTGAAAGAAAAAAACAGAAAAAAACCTCATCTTACAAATCTTCAAATTCTTTTTTTATACTCATTTCCGGTTGTGCAGGCGCAACCCTCCAAAATACGAGGAGAAAAAACTTGGATTGAACATAAGTGCATTTTCATATGATTGAAACATTACATACATTATTTGTTTGTCTTATTTTCATTAAAATATTACCGTTTTGCTTGTCATAGTAAATGCATCCAGTAAAATTAAAAGTTTGCTATCTATTTAAATTGCTACAGCAATACAATGCAAGCTACATATTCAACTACACATTAATACGTACACCCAACCATTTAGGTCCATGAAGCACGACGCAAATCCCTTCATTCTTTTAAACGATTCAATCTGTTCCGCAATGCTGTGGCGTAAAAGTCAATCGTTAAATGCGTACGTCTTAAGATCGTGCAAAAAGAACTTAATACAGCGAGTCTGTGACAGTAATTGCTTTTGTGTAAATAAATCCATAAGTTGATATAAATGAATTTGCTTTTGTTAAATGTATATGGTCATCAATTTAGTGGTTCTGAAAGTAAATAAAGCACTATTTTAATTGGGGCTTGGACAAAGTTATTTCTCAATATATTGTTTGCACCTTGCCATGGTTTGCGGAATAGATACACAATTGTATAGCGTACAGAAATTAAAAACAGTGAACCCACTGGGTCATTTCATTTATCATATTTGGTTATATAAAGGTAATAGCCCTTTTGGGCATCGCACTGCATTTACCTTAATTTCCCATTCGGCGTCCAAATTCATGTGACGAGTATATGCCGATATCATCGACGTATAAAACAACGTGACAATTATTCAATTCATTAGGTTTAGGTCAGAATAAAAACTCGAATACAAAAGTGGATCCAGAACACATCCTTTTGGAAAACCTGCAAGAGGGGATAATAAATCAGAAGTCATATAAAAGAGAAACGCAAAAAATCTTTCACTCAAACCGGTCAGCTATATGTTTAATGCTTATCAAACATTTAATCGTGAAAGCTTTTGTCTTGGTCTATGGAATATCCATTATGTCAAATTGAACGAACAGAGAACATTGCACAACGAAAGAGTGAGCTACAGAAATTACATGCTAGATAAACTATAAGGGAGAAAAAATGCAATTCATGACTTCTCTTAATGAAAATGCAATGTCGCAAATGATATAAAACGTAGAAGAAAAAATGTTATAATTTTTTCTCATATTAAAAATAAAAATGAGACCACTGTGTAAAATTTTATGTGAACTTCATTTAAATCGTGTTAATCGGTGCTAGTTATGGGCTTTGTCCGATACCCCTTCATCAATGTTCTCAGACTCACGTTTTCCAACAAATATCGATGGAAAACAAACTGTCTTCGGTTAAAAAATTCCATTTGAACAAAGGTGAATTTCACACAATACGTTGCTTCGAAAACCCATGCGCACATTAACATTATTGCTCATGCTTGTTATGCTTTTCGGACGACGCCCATCAGCAATTGAAACTGCTCTCCCAGCTTTAGAAAATAGACTTTATGAATAAAAAGCTAAAATCGTCCCCAACCTTCGTAATTTAAAGAAATCTGTTATAGGTGAAGATGTGAGAAAGATTATTATTGGCAAGAAAATTCGCAAGTCACCATGTGCAATTGAATATTTCCGTAACAATTTTCCGCCATTTCGGTCTTAAACCTCCGTGGGTTTTGAAAGACTATCGTTTTGACATTTCTCTGTCTATGTACAAAAAGACACTCCAAATTACGTCTTCAGAAATCTAGTTGCTGAAAAAACCCAAATACTGGAGAGTAACGATTGGAATCTTTTATACACAGATGGTTCTAAATTCTTCGGTCTGCCACCTGCTTGTGCCTTGGTAGATGCTTCAGGACAGGTTCTCCTTAATCACATATTTCACGAAAGTGTTTCAACTTTCACAACCGAAGTCAGAGCTATCCTTCACGCTACGAATCTTGCTCATAAAGACAAACTTAAAACCGTCATTGTTACTGATAGTTTGTCTGTATTAAAAGCTATTCGGAATCCTTGCACCTTATCATTACACTATAGGGCGAAAAAATTAAAATGCTTTGGGTACCAAGTCATACCAGTTTATTGGGAAATGAGCAAGCTGATCGAGCGGCAAAGTATGCTGCTTCTGCCCCTCTTATTATGAATGATGTCATGAAAAAGTTGGCCCTTCAAAGATACATTGGAAAAAAAGTTAAAGAGAGAATTAGTGAAGGAAATCTACAATACCATCATCAACACTACGCTTCTGTTAACTCGCAATTAATTGCACCTTTATATCCAACAAATAATGAGAAAACCAAGATTAAAATATTTTCGAGAATTCGTCGTGAACACACAATTTCAACTCACCAATGCATCTGAAAGTGGATCAAAATGCTTACGATGGTCATGCCCCCACTGTAGGAAGCGTGACATAGATTTCTACAAACCTTTCACGGAGACAAGAAATTCTTTCTGAGATTTGAGTAAAAATCTCGGATCCTTGTGGGAAAAGTTTGAAATGATTAACACTAGGTTTGACGAGTGTCGTTATATTGAGCACTCATCTTCTTCCCCAGCTAGCAAAGTTACAACTCGTAGCGTAGCTTATGTAACGTCACCTCTGAGCTCTCCTAAGTTTGATTCGTTTGTATAAATTAGCGCTCCCTCAGTATCTACAAAGAACGATAGTGTTTCTGCTATCGTTGAGTCAGTTGGTAACAAAAAAGTTACAAATAAGACGGGAAATTCTTCGGATTCGAGCTATGCTGAAGTGGCAAGGGTATCTCCTGCCTGTGGCGTCACTCACTCTACTCTGGCATCATCACCGCAAAACAATAAAGAGAATAATAAATCGTCCTCTCCCTCTGGCTGTTTGAGTGTGAACGCTGGCCACCAAACTGGGCACGTCGCACAAGCTGCTCGTGCAAGTGTGGTTACCCCTTCTTTATTCTCCCCATCTCAAAACTCTCCAGCCGTAAACTCTACTGTTCCTAGTAGAGATGAAAGCAATTGACGGCAGTTCCTCCCAGAAAGGCAATATATGTGTCAAGAGTGGCACCTGATACATCCGTGGATAACATAAAAAGTTATCTGGTGACGAAGTCCCATCAGTTTTTTAAAATGGTAGTTCAAACGGAAAACATGGATATGTTGTTAAATAAACCATTGTGGCCAGTTGGATCCGTAATTAAGGAATTTATCCCTCGAGATCGTCCCCGTAATACTAATACTAATGCAGTAACCCTTTCTCCTTCAAAAAAATAAATGTTTCTTCAGGCTCATTCTCTCTTATTTAGCAAAATGTGAGGGGCCTAAACTTAAAAATTTGTTCTACTTTTCTTAGTCCAGTGACCACGCACTTTTCCTGTTTGGCCTTCACTGAAACTTGGTTAAAACCTGATCTACATTCGTCGGAACTATTCCATAACTCGTTTTAGGTTTTCAGAAATGATCCACTGTATCGCAATGGTTGAGTTGTGTTGATTGCCACATCTGCGGCAATCGCGTCCTATTCACTCCCGACGTTGAATTTTTCGTCATTCGAGCGAAGTTTCCTAATAAGCAGTTGTATGTAACCTGTTCCTATATTCCCCCATATTCGGATATCTCCATATAAAAAAAAAGGCCTCCCTCATTTGTGAAGTGGCGAACCCATCTAAACCTGCTGATTTAGTCATTGCGTTGGGTGACTTTAATTTGCCTCAAGTCACTTGGTGTTACAGTGATAGTTCTGGCTGTTTGATTCCTACTTCAACATCTGATAGAGCTGTTGTGTTCTTTAATGGATTATTTGATCATAATTTAGTTCAATACAACCTTACTTCCAATTGCAATGGTAGACTTCTTATCTTTGCTTTGCCAATTTTCCTGAGATTAGTGTTAATCGTTGTCTACCGTTTAGTTAACCTGAGGATCCTTACCATCCAGCAAAGTGTATTTCCTTTAATTACAAGCATGATTGTTCGTTGAACTCCTCTAACGTTCCAAATTCAGCTTTTTCAAATAAGTATTATGATTTCCATAAAATCAATATTTCAATGCTAAAATCACATCTTTTACATATTAAGCTTGATTTCTCAGTTTGAAGAATTGACAGCTTACTGTAATAGTTCTACAATATATTAAATCCAGCTATTTCTGCATCCGTTCCGATCAAGCAATCTCGTCCGCGAAGCAGGTGCCCCCGTGATTTAATAAGACAGTTAGATATTACAAGAATAGGAATAACAAGCTTTTCAAGAAATTTTCGAAAAGTGGCTCTTCTTTCGACTATTTCGTTTACAACGCATAAATTTAATTTCCTCAACCACCAATATTATTGAAGATACCTTCAGTTCATTAAATCCTCTCTATTTGATAATCCGAAATACTTTTTTAAGTTTGTTAACTCCAAAAGAAAAATCTGCATAAATCCCTCGCATGTTTCTTTTAATAGCTCTGAATCCTCGGATGACTTGAAAGCTCAAATCTCTTTGCTGATTACTTTTGACAAAACTTTTCGACTGCTAATTCTGATTTATCAGCAAACTACCGATAACTAATTTGGTTTCAATACTCCATGTTTCCAAGTCTTTTTTAGTGGCTTGCGCACTGATGTCATATACACTGATTTTAGCAAAGCGTTTGATTTGGTTAACCATACACTACTTATCTTTAAACTCCAAGCCTCTGGTTTCCGTTTCTATTTATTGAAATGGATAAGTTTTTATCTGCATAGTAAGTTATTCAGGGTTTTGTTTAAATTCATCACTTCATCACAGCAGCCACTTACGATTTATTTCATTTAATTTTGTACAGTAAGGATTGGCCCTCGGTGATTAAATCCAGCCAGATCTTAATGCATGCTAATGAAGTGAAACTGTTTTCTTCCCTTTCCATAGAATCGCAACCACATCAGCTTCAAATTGGCCTGAATAACTTGGTTGCATGGTGCTCGTTGAATCATATGACACTAAACCTAAATAAATGTAAGAAGTATTCTTTCTCTTTATTACCCAGTATTTCATAGATTCGCACAAATTGGAGGACGTCGATTTGTTCACAGATTTAGGCATTCTCTTTGACCATAGGTTACATTTTAACTTGCATATTGAGCTCTTGTTAAGCAAAGCTAGGTCCGCGCTTGGTTTTATAAAGAGGTGGTCCCAAGAGCTTAACGATCCTTACATCACGAAAAGGCTGTACATGTGTTTGGTTAGACCTATACTCGAGTACGCCTCCGTTGTGTGGAGTCCTTCCTATAGGTTCTATGTAGATTCAATTGGATTTGTTCAAAAGCAATTTTTGCTGTTTGCCCTTAGGAATTTGGGTTGGGACGCGATTGCGTCTCTTCCTCCCTACGAAAATAGGTTGGTTCTGTTATCCTTACCGTATCTCGAGAAACGTAGATTTGTCCTTGGCGTTTCCTTTTTAACCATAGTAATAAATGGTACTATAGACTCGCCCGCATTACTTGGTGAGTTGAGCTTTAATGTCGCTAACCGTTTCTCTAGGCAATTTATCTTGAATAAGCTTTGCCAATGTAAATACAATTATGAGCAATTTAACCCTCTCAGAGTTGTTTGCAGAAATCTAAATTATATCTATCACTTATTCTCATTATCGGACTTTTTAAAGTCTATTAAAGCAACTTTGCCTAATACGAGCGATCTTCCTAAGTCATACTTAAATATCTCACTTTTTTTTATTTCGAGAATTATATGGTGTTGATAACGTGTCGGTTGCCAGGCTTATGCATGTTTGCAATGGTTTAGGGGTTCGCTTGCAACACGGATCTGTTCTTGTTGCGGGTGTGCTTCTGTGCTAGCTGTGTACATACTTTTTTTTCCTTTTTATTTATTTATACATGAATTATTATTCTTAAGTTACTTTGTTATTATTATTACTCTTTTTTCACGTCTTCCTTCATAGTGTATACTAGTTTTGAAAACAATTAGTATAAGAGTTAATCTTAAGATTTACTTGAATTCGACTGCTAATTTTATTTAGTTAAATTTCCTATATAGTTAAGTAAAGTAAAATAAAATAAAAAAAATAACAGGTGTGGGACATCCACAAAGAACTTCTAAATTTGAATTGGTAATTTGATTTTCTTTAAAAGAAGGATATGTGATAAGTTTTGAAGTAAATGTTTTAATTCTCCATTAGATTCTTCTCTCTTCCCAATAACAAGTAATCAATACTGCTTCGCATAGAAATTGTTTCCTTACCGTATCTCGAGAAAGGTAAATTTGTTCTGAGCGTTTCCTTTTTAATCAAAGTAATAAACTACTATAGACTCGCCTGCATTACTTGGTGAGTTAAGCTTTAACGTCCCTAACTGTTTCTCTAGGCACTTTATCTTGATGAAGCTTAGCCAATGTAAATTCAATTATGGGCTGTTTAACCCGCTCAGAGTTGTTTGTAGAAACCTAAATGATGTCTATCACTTATTCTCATTATCAGACTCTTTAAAGTCTATTAAAGCAACTTTGCTTATAATGCGCGATCTTCCTACGCCGTATTTAAACCAACTTGCGTTCGTAATATCTTGTTTTTTTTTCGAAAATTATATAGTGCTGTTAATGTGTCGGTTGCTAAGCTTATGCATATTTGCGATGCTTTAGAGGTTCACTTGCAACCTGGATCTGTTCTTGTTGTGGGTGTGCTTCTGTGCTAGCTGTGTATATGCCTTCTTTCCTTTTTATTTATTTACACATGAATAATTATTTTTAGTTTCTTTGTTTTTGTTTTTATTATGATTATTATTATTATTATTGTAAATTTAGCCAGAGAATAAATTCTAAGACTAAAGTCTTAAAGCACTAGCATCTAAGGCTTTCGGCTTTATTTTTTATTATTATTATTATTATTAAAAGCTCTACCGCACTTGAGATTTTGATTTTTTTTGTTTTTATTACTCTTCTTTTTTCATATATTTCTTTATATTGTATACTAGTTTTAAAACAATTAGTATAAGATTTACTTTAAGTTGTATTTGAATTCTACTGCTAAATTTAGTCAAATTTCATGTATAAGTAAGTAAAATAAAATAAAATAAAGTAAAAAATAAAGAAACCCCAATCTGCAATTGTGCACAAATGCTTACTATAAAGCACATTCTTTGTGATTGTCTTAACCTTTCCTTTGACAGAAGTATTGCATTTAGAGCAACTAATCCTATGGACATCTTAAAATCAGCTACAGAACGCAACATCAATATGTTATTTTATTAAAATTATAAGGCTTAATATCTAATGTTCTTTTCTAAATTAGAGCCGAAAAAAGCATTGAGCACAATGCTTTTTTCTTTTTACTCTAAGAATTTATTTGATTAGCCTAAAATTATAATAATAATTATAAGATAAATGAAACAAATTTGGCTGGTCACGTATAAAAGTACTACAGCATGTCCAAAAAATTTTCATCAATAGCAAGCGCTATTGAGATGCACACACATACATACGTAAAGTGTTCGTCACAGTTCCACTAATATAATCACCACTATCAGCCACAAAAATAACAACATCAACATCACTAAAAAAATCACAATAATTAATATCACCATCGACAGCGTCGGCAGTGTAGCAGCACCTTGCTCTCATTGTATTATATTTAGTTATTCGTTTATAATTTAGTTTAAGCTTTTGTATGTAAATTTGTAAAAGTGCTTTTTTGCAAGTGAAAAAGTGGCTAGAATGGCATTTTTTTATCAATTCGTATGGCAGCCGTTTTAGCCGCTTGCGATAGTCTTGTCTTTTTTGCAACAATACATCGTTTAATTTGTTCAGTTGACGTCAGTAGATGTCTGTAGTAACCGTTTCATTCAGTTCCAGCAGCTCATAATACATGCGTGGCCCATCCATAGCCACAAATACTCCTGTTCGGTGTTGATGCGGATGGCTTTTTTGGACTAAATCATGCCGTTTTGCACATAGGACATTGTCGTAGTAGACCCACTTTTCAACGCGAGCCACATAAGCCACATAAAATTCTTTTTTTCTCGCCTGACAACCAACGACCCCGCGTAAATTCTTTCAGAGTTCAAGCTGGGTTTTCGTCTAATAAGTCTTCCAATTAATGGTCCGTGAACTTTTTGGGTCCTCCAGATCGTTTTTTGTCATTGACATTAAAATCACCACTTTTAAAACATTGAAACCAAGACCGACAATTGGGATATGATGAAGAAGCATCGCCATAAGCTTCTGAACATGTTTGGTGGACTTCCGCAGCAGATTACTTTAAATTAGGCGAGAAAAGTAATGAATGTCGAAAATGCAATTTCAAGTTCCACATGATAATAAATAAATAATATTAAATGGAAAACTATTATTTTTTGTGGAGAAAGGCCAAATTCATCGAATTTAATCGTTTTGTGCAATGGTATTTCCTATTTCTTCATCGTGTTTACCTATAGAAGTCGCTCGCCAAAATTTTTCGCCAGCACTAAATACATATTAATTTTTATCTCATATATTATCTTCTAATTCTGAAAGCTATTACATCCAAGCCAATATATCTTTTTAATATATGGCCAATGTCTTTGCTGCGCATTACAAATGTGCTACATTTCTTTTAAATGAAAAGAAAGTAGAGCTAGGGGTCAAACGAATTAAATTCGACGTATCCAGAAAAAACGCAGCCTAACGGAGACCATAAACAGGACAAGGAATTAGCCGGCCTTGAGCATAACATCAAGCCCACCCGGTTACTTAGATTACGTTTGTCTGTCCGCCAATTGCTTCGTTAAGGTATTAAGAACAGGTGTGTCCTCTTTAGTTACTGTCTGTGGCGTGTCCAATGAACACCATAAGCCAATAAGAACACAAAGACCAATTATGTCAATCTAAAAAGAAACGTCTTAAGTATTGATTGCAACAAAATATATCATCTTATTAATGTAGAGGAGAAACTGAATTTTATGGGCCAACATGGTCGAAGGCTATTCGATCACAACGCTTCCTCGAAGTCTTGAGGGATAAAAACGCTCAAGCTTCAAAACGGAATACAGATCACGACCTTGATGTAAATGGATTAAATCACAGATTTGCAGATATTTTTGTAACATCCCTTAATTAGAATTCCTATTCCTCTTGCGATCATAGTAATAAGTTCGAATTAATTGCATCAATGAGTGTGGAATATTGGAAACAGTCCACGCGGTTAGATCTTGCGCTATTGGTTTTGATAATACTGATTCTAAATTTGATCCTCATGTCGCGACTAATCAAATATATAAGTCATATTTTTAACATGTTTCCTATAACGTCTACAGTTGCCACCACTTATAAACATGGGAAAACCGTAGATGAGCAAAAGTTGCTAACTCGGAGACAATCCGACTATAGGTAGCACTACAGTTGTGTTACTGCCTTGGTAGATGTAGCTGAGGAATTACGATTAGGTCTTAATGAAAGCAGAGTGATTTCCTTAGTACTACTAGATCATTGAAAGGTCTTTGATACAGTGGATAATAGAATGTTATGACTGAAGATTGGCAGATTTTTTGGTTTCTACTCAAGGGCAGTAAGCCCTGTCAGCTCTGTGTTGTGCAAGTGGTAGCAGCTGGGTTAAAGTTTTCGCTGCCCGACTACCTTAGCTACACTCACATTTTTTCCTTTTTTCTCCTAGCTTCCTTTTCCTTCTTTTTTTCTTTCTATATATATATATATATATATATGCATCTTATCAAAAAGAAAGGAAATTTGTATAGCAAGAATAACTAAACCTGTCTGGGAGTCTCGTTGACCGTTAGTCAATACCCATGGTCACTTTCCTATGCTCACACACATACGTCCCATCTTCACGGAACCTGTAGAATGCTTTGTTTTTTTTCTTTTTTTTCTTTTGTTATTTATCAATAAAGAAAATATGAAATATTTTTAATACATAATCTTTGTTTTAATTTCTTTTTTTCTATTATTTCTTTTTTTGACACATAAAACTAGTTTCACCCACATTTATATTTGCTTAACCATATATGCAAAAAAATAAACAAATAACAGACATTAACCTAAAAGCTACATAAATATCAATGTATAAGAAAATCTAACACAAACATAAACACTATCTAGGGTATCGTTATTCGATTACTCGTTTGTGACGGATGCTGGCACACTATCAATACTTTCCGCATCGTAACTCATCAAATACCATTCCGCAAAAAAAAATATCAAGACGATAATCAATACGCTCCTTAGGACTCTCAACTCGATGATGATCCACCCTTGCAGACAGCACTCAAGATTTTTTCTCCACCAAATATTGGTAAGAAGAATTTTGAACGGTACGATCGATAAGTAATGATGTAAATTCGCCGTAAATAGCGACACAAAATGGTCCATTGACGGCAGACAATGAAGCCAGTATTACGGCCAAAAATATTAAAAAACGGTCTACTACTGTAGCGTAATGGAACAATTGAATATATGAAAATTGTTTTGCAGTTTTATATATTGTTTTTTTTAAATTAATTTTTCAGTATTTTTTTTTTTCAAAATTTTTCAAAATTTTTGTGTACAATTATTGTTCTTGAAACTTTAAACACGTACACTCCTCGACTCTTTATTTCACTTTCTGTCGCTAATTTTATTTCAAAAAAACCACTCTGATGCTATATAGACGGACTTCGGATTTTGTTCTCTTTTCATAATTCTCTCTCTAAATTATACTACTGCGTGAGCGGTGAATTATGAAAAGATTTCTTAATTAACGGCATTCCATTATTAAGAATAACTCTATCCCATTTGTGAAAGCAGGGACAAAGCCAACCGACGGAAACCCCCTAAACAGATATACTTCGACGTTACAGCTCGAGTCATCGATATCGCTAGTCATATGTAAAATAGTACGCGGACAAACCAATATACATCTACTCGACAAATAAAATCAAACGTGTGGCCTCTACCCATGCCCTGATGTCAATAGTCTCATGCTCTATCGACTGTGTCAGCCGGGCGGTTCTAAGATTAAAGGGTACACAAATAGGCCTTATGAGGAAAACATATCTTTGGCGTGGTAAACACCTAGCTTACATCATATTACCATCCTGAGTTTGTAACGGAAATTCAACCATGGCTAGCTACATCAAATGGTGATTACAATCTGGGGAGCAAACTAACAAGTCGACAAGATAAACGAAAACATTTTTACGTAACCATCTTTATATGAGTTTGTCCATTAATCTGCACATGCATTGTGCTGCGCTACACAACTTGTTTAGATGTATAGAAGTTTCCCCGGTACAGTAAATCCTGTTTTCCCTGGTGAATCTTTTTCCCATGGGATCTAGGAAACGGCCTCTTTCAAATTTATTGAGGATATATAATAAGTGTCTTACAAACAACTAAGCAGGCCTTCGATATGTGGTAGTGGGTATGCATGCTTTACAGTTCTTTGATTCACCTTGCGTGCATCTAAGCATAGTCGGTTTTTGGCACCTTTACTTACTAAAGTCATTAGGGAACTCCAGCTACTGTTACTTTCGTCGACCATTAGGGCTAGCATGCGATCTAGTTCGTTGTAGAGTAACTGTTGTATCGCTGGTGATATGCGATAGTGCTTCTGTTTCACGGACAAATTATCATCAAAGACTTTTCAAACGATGGATAGGTTTCTTTAACTTTGTCTAAGAAATTACGCTGTGTATCAGTTAGTTCATGAGCTGACTTCAAAACAGATGTCGGTATTAACATTTTCTATACATGTAGCCTCCAAGGCATCACAATTATGAGAAGAGTGTGTGTTACCTGACTTGG
The DNA here is from genome assembly GCA_000688715.1 of Glossina pallidipes. Classification (NCBI taxonomy): domain Eukaryota; kingdom Metazoa; phylum Arthropoda; class Insecta; order Diptera; family Glossinidae; genus Glossina; species Glossina pallidipes. The sequence continues at coordinate 54,498 of KK500083.1, forward strand.
TAGGGACGGATATGTTTTCCAGAAGTCTATGTCAAAGTAAAACTCCTGACGCAGATCTGGCACAATTAGGAATTCGATATTATTAATTTGTCCTTCCCAATTAGTAAGGTGATGACCCCCGTCGCCGGTGTTTTAAATCCGTTCGCCGTCCTTACGTATTGATCCCGTAATTTTACAATTTTGTGCATACGATGTTCCAAAAATTTGCCCGCTCCTGCTCCACAACGACTAAAACTAGCTCCCGTATCGAATGAGGCTGTTACTTCGACATCATTGATCCTCGTTTTTACAAATAATCTATTGTCATGATCTTGGGCGATAATTGCGGATACCACATTCTTTTGAGAGTTCTTACAGACATTATTTTTTTTCAGAGTATAAGAATCTTCTTGTATCTTTTAGTAAGTACTCGTTTTTTGCTGATTTCAGCGCTCTTCGAAGTGTAACAACTTGTTCCCCAGATGTTAGATTGCCAGTGATTTAAATCCACATTTCGCCTACAGGTACTTTCATCACTGTTTACATGAGCTTCTGCCTGCTGTTGTTGCTGACCTGACTGAGGACTGTCATTTCGGTGTACTCTTGCCTGTGCTAGAACATCACGCTTCAGAGAACAATGCTTCATTTTGTTGCCTTATCATGTCCGCTAGTTGTTGATTGGGATTTACATCTTCTGCTCGTGAGCCTTGCTAGTTACTATTGTTATTACTTCTATATCATTTCCAGATATCCTATTGGTATTGCTGTTTCCCCGTTTGGAATCTTTAGAATGTTGTCTAACCTCTTTAAGAAATTGCCGAAATTTTCAGCTGAATAGCTACCAACAGAACCCTCCTCTTTAATATTCTCCTGTCCGAGTCGAAAGTGTCGAAAAACTTGATCTAAGCAGACTCCCAGTGTTGTATTAGGTGAATATGTAGAATTGCCACCACTGGTGTTTTGAATCATTCAAAACTTTTGGATTACCAGAAACTCAACTTGTACTAAGTGTAGTAACTTACTAACTCAATTCCTAATATGTACTCGATCTATACTAGAACCTCAATGAAAAAATTCGAAATCAATTTAATGAACCCCAAAGCCGAAAGCAGCAATTCGGAAAATTTATCCGACGCCGAACAATTAGGTTACAAGAGCTTAAGTTAAAAGAGACTTTATGATTTTCTCTTCGCAAAGCCAGTACACCATCTCGCTTAAATGGCGGAATAATTTGTGTTTTTTTACACAGTAATTTGTTTATATTCCAATATGGTTTGGTTCCTTTATCTAATGTACTGTGAGGCCGTTTCGGCCCTTTCCTTAGGCTGGGGCAGCTCAGCGGCCCAGGGAAAGAATCACAAGAAAATTTCTATTTTTACAGGGACTTGCTCTTCCTTTTATTATTTAATTATTACCGTTACGTTTAGCGAATTGCCAACAATTTTAAGTATTTTCGATGAATAGATTTTTTATATGATTAACTTTATAAAGCCAAAGAGCTTAACTGACTTCTTGGCTTGAGAGCCCAACCACGACTGACTTGCTTGAGAGCCCAACTTTGACTCACTTGCTGGCTCGAGAGCCCAGCTACGACTGCCTAAACTAACTTTCTCTAAACTACTTGTAACCTATACTTACGCTATTCTTATTCTATCCCATCCTATCTTAATCTACTCCTATTCTATTACTTACTCTAATCCTAACTATTCCTTATTCTATTCCTAAAACTGTTCTTAGACTATTTCTTATTCTATTTCCTAATCTATGCCTGAACTACTACGTATCCTATCTTAGCCTATTCTTATTTTAGCACTTCCCCCTCCCCAGAGACGGAGAATCTGTGAGGCCAAAACGAGGGTACGACTTTGGGTCCTCACAGTACTTACTTTACGATCCCATAATGCCTTTCTGAACTTAAAACTTTCACTCTTAAGTTGAAACGCGTAATTAAACGTGTTTATGCAGCAACATGTTGACGAAAGCGATTTCATTGTCCTTTACAAAAGTTTTTGGTTCTAATTAAAGTTTAGTGCATGATTGAGAAGTACAAGAAAAGTAGTGGAGCAGTAGGAAATCGTCGATAACTTTTCCAATTAGCTTTAATGTAATCTTTTATAAAATCCAGAATACAGAAAAAATTTTACTGCTAAATGATCGGAATGGAACTCATTCAAACCTTGCAAATCGGAAATATTATAATAATGAGTCAAGACTAAATCGAACAAGTAAGAAAATTAAATTCAATGGGGATCGAATCTTTTATACCCTCTCTTATCCTCAAACGACAAAACAAGTAAAAGAACAACATTTTCGTGTTCTATAACATGGAGTGGGCGCAGTTGATATCTTTTATTTTTAAAGTAAAAGTTTTTGTCGATGAGGCATGTGCGCGTTTTAGGCGTGTCCTTTGAAAAGTTTAGACCAATTCCAAATTCGTTTGCAAATTTGTAGGCGATATCTTCATTTTCGCTAACGGGAACTTAAGCAGATGGACAGGCGAATAGGCCGACACGTTTGTATGCATTCAGGATTTGAAACAGACCAAGAATTAGTATACTTCATTGGGTTTTTGAAGATTGTTTCTGCGCGTTACAAAAGCATTGATAAAACTATTAAATTGTGATACACTATAATATTGCGGAGGCATGGTCAATTTTTTTCCATTTTTGTGCACAGATACTACAGCATCAGTCATCGAACACGCGTTCAAATTTTTGTACATTTATTTACTATCGTTTATGGGTAATGAGCAAAAAACCAATCATTCATTCCTTTTGAAAAACAGAGAGGTTCTCGGTTTACATAGTGCTGTGGGCGTGTCCTTCGGCCGATTTGGGCCATTTTCAATATACGCCTGTGTGCAAGATCTTCTGCCAAATTTGAAGTCGATTGCTTCATGTTTGCGGCCAGCAGATTGTTTACAACACACATTACAAAAACGGACAAACGGACAGACGGGCATGCTTAAATCGTTTTAGAATTGATGCTGATCAAGAAATTGTATATACTTTGATGCTTCCTTCTGGGTGTTGCAAACGTTTTGACAAAATTAATATTCTCCTCATCCTACGGTGGTGGGTATAATAAATAAAAAATTAAATTTTCTTCGCGTCCCGGAAGTGTCAGGTTCTCAAAAGGGCGGACGCTTAATGAAGTCATTTCAGTTGTGACCAAAAGTAGCGCTTGTCCAAAAATTGATCTCGAGCGGTAGACGGCATATGCCAAAACGCCAGAGACTGCACTGTGTGTTACACAATCATCGCTACAGAGTCAGACTTGAAGTTTTAGTTGCGATCACCAACATCTTCTGACGGTTTCTTTTTTTGGCTCATGTCAAGCAACTTTTCAACTGAGCATTAAGAAAGTACTTATCTTCACTATGTAAAATTATTTTGTATCATTATTACTACACGAGCTGACTAATCTTCAAAGAACAATAAAAGTAAATATAATACAAGCGAGGGTCATTTTGGTTTGTAAACATTTCTTCAGCTCTGAGCCATCGTTACGACCTGTGCCAATAACTTTCGGTGTTTCTCTCATTCGTGAAGCTGTGAAGAGTCCTGAACCACCCGATATTATAACTCTTTAAAAAGATTTTAATTTGCCAAATCTTTTTTTGACGGACCATCAGTTCCATCAGTATTTGAAAGTCGTACTTTCTCGTATTTGATTGAGTGAGAAGCGGTCACTTTTCTACTTCTAAAGCAGTAATTGCGCAGAGAAAACAACTAAAATAAGAGGCATTGTCAAAATATTTCATACAAGAGTTCAAATTTTAATACAAGTTATCATTATGCAACCGATATATGGAACTTGCTAGCTTTACAGTTCTTTGTTATGCAAAACCAAGGGATGCATGAATAATTTTGCAAAATATGAACTTAAAAGCCATCCTCATGATGTCGATATAAAAGTTTATATTCGTGAGGAAACAAATAAAACAGTGAAAACTTTAAATGCAGATGGTTTTTATATAAAAAAAAGATCTATATGAAATAAAACTTTACGCATCATAACTAAAATAAAGCGGACACTCCTTGCGATCCGTCGTCGTACAAAAGGAGCCGAAATAACAAGTACCAACGACGGGTTATGGGAAAAGAAACAGGAACAACAAAAACAATAACTACAAAAAGGATAACTACGACAGCAAAAACAACATCGTAATCGCAACAACAACACTAGAAGCAATTGCAACAAGAGAACCAAAAGTACCAAAAACTAAATCAACAACAAAAGTCATAGCATACACAACAACAGCAACAACAACAACAACAACAACAACAACATGATACCAAAAAGTACAATACCAAGAGTACAATAATAATACCAACGATGGTAGCAACATGATCAATAAGAAGAACAGTTACGGTTCGAGCAGAAGCGGTCGGACAGTAGTAACAACGACAACAAGAAAACCATCAATGACGACGCTATCAACTACAACAAAAAACACCATAGATACAGCTAAAGCAGTAATAATAACAACAATAGCAACAATAGTGCCAACGTTACCCAAAGCCACAATTGTAGCAGCGGCAACAATAATGGTAATAGCAACGAAAAGCGACAAAAAAATCTGTAACAGATTACAATTTCTAACACAAATAATTTTTATTGCGGGGAGTGTGGCGCGACTGTATAAGGTGAGTGCTCTATGGGCAAGACAATAATACTTCCCTGTCTGGTTACCTTTAGGATTTCGCCAAATGATATTTACAAAGAGACAAACATGATTTGCGTCTGTGGCATGCTAAGCAAAATTAAACTGAATTCATTGAAAATTAAACTGATCATTGAAGTATAGGTGGGTTTCGAAGAAATTTTTTCCCACATGCACAATTTTTGGCCCCAAACATGGATTATTATATAAAGCCAGCGAAAATATATATATATACATATAAATTTATATATATATATATATACATATAAATTTGTATATATATATTTACCATGCGGGCATTGCATTTCGTTGCAGTTCGGCTTAGTCCAAACGCGGAGCGGGTAGTTTCTTTAAGTGTCTTCGACACCTTATCCAAAAAAGTATATTCACACTATCCTGACAATGAACTCGCTGCTCCTGGTGATTTTAATACGCGTAATGATAATTTTTCCGGCAACGCCACGGCAGAGAACGTAAGGCGCAGATTATGGCACTCAAAACTTTTCAGCGCAACTTCTAAAACAACCAAGGCATATTCTTAGCCCGGATGTATTATACTAAAACATTAGAAATCTCTTTATTACTTCACATTCACAAAAGTACGACGTCAACATCTTTGCACCTCTCAGCAAGTCGGACCATTGTACAACACAATGCAAACACAATCATGCAAATTGGGTAAAGCTCAATTGTTTCTTTAGCCACTTTGATTGGTATTTATATTTCCTAAATAATAATATTAACACCACTGCCGAAATGATGCAAAAAATTATCATGCGTAAAAAACAGTTTTCGATTTCACTTAAATAAACTTCGATTAAGGATAAATCCGAGCTTAAGCAGAGTTGCAATAAGTGAGTCCGGAGCCGCATTTTAACCCAAGCGACCAAGGCAATCTCCTTCACACACAATATTAAACAAGTGCAACCACATAGCCCCTTCGAGAAAGATCTACAGGGTTTGCGGTTGAGTGCGAAAGTCCTTGTCCGTTTTTTTTTTCGTTCGTGACAAAATTGGAAACCAATCTATTGCATTCTATTCAAGAACAGGAAATTAAATCTGACCTAGTTAATAAACCTAATGCGCCGGCTTAAATGTTTGTTTCAATTCCCTATCTATCACATAGCAACCCACAACTGCACTCACTTGAAAGGGCAACATGCTAACTGCATTCTTATTATTTCGAACGGGGCACGTCGAAAAAGGCCTGGGCAAGCTTAATATTTCCAAAATTGCTGGACTAAATACCATCCCAGTCATAAATTTAGAAAGTATGCCTCCAAGCTCGGCAGGCTATTGCGCAGCTTCTTCAGCAAGTGCTACCACGCCGTCGTTTTCTTAACTTGCTGAAAGATTGCCAGTGTCAAAACAGTGCCCAAGATTGATAAAGACGGTAAATTTTCATTCAATTGCAATCTGTTCCTCTACAGGAAAAGTCATGAGAAGCGTGATGAGATATCGAAAATCTAGAATCCAAATGGTTAGTTAGCGATACTGATATGGCTTTCGCAATAATCGGTCCAACCGAGCTTTCCGCTATTTCGATGAAAGAAATGTCGTTGCCCACGTCATCTGTTCCAGAGAGATAAAACTGATATGCTTCACAGTGTATTCAAGAATAAACTTTCCTGACGCTGGGATATGACAGAACTACAATTTTTGAGATCACAATTGTCTGACAGTTCCGTCTCGCATTCTTGATGGCGTTTTTTTCTTTCCTCCTCAGAAATTCAACTTTTTCTCGCAAACTCCCGAAAGATTTATGTATTCCGTAAGCATAACATAAGCCTATAATCGTGTAAACATTCTAACAAGTCGTCAATAACACATTAATTCCCGTCGAAGAAATACTGTATACTACTATATTATATTTACATACTTTAAATATAAATACGATTATTTAAAATTTTAATATGTAAATAAAATTCTTGAAACGAATCGCTGCAAAGTCCCGAGTTATACCCGTGCTGTAGATACCGCATTGCAATATCGGTGCAATATCGGCAATGATACTTTAAATTAACTTATCAGAATTATTCTATGCTCCCCCTTTAGGGGTGTTATTTCAAAGGTACTGTAAAAAATTGAAACGAAAGGAATAAAAATTTCGAGTTATGCTTTCGGTCGCACGAATCACGTCTCCAAAAAGTATCTGTAAATTCTTTCCTTAAATTATGATATTTCATCCCCAATATGCGCATTCAAATATCTCAGCAAGTATTCCGCCGTTTGTAAGTGCGCGCTATGAGAATGTGAGTTAAAGTCCATAGACTGCCTAAAAACCCTGATATTTTTTCAATTATAATACGCGTTTCTTATTCTCACATTTCTTCTGAAGTGTTCCATGCCCATGGTGTGAATGCAGGTTTTGAGTTTTCCATGCTCCGTACCTTCAATAATTGCCTAGGGCTATATCGATTTCCATAACTAAATAAAATGAAATTGCCCCGCGATCCTCAACGTTAAAATATTCATTTAATTCATGTCAGTTTGCGTGGAACATGCCAATATGATATCATCTACTCACAACACGATTATATTAATACTGTCACCATTTGTTCGAAAATACGTACTATTGTCCATCTGGCTTCGCTTGAACTTCTTTTCAATGAAAAAAGAAACTCCGATATTTTCCTGTTTGGGAGCACGATTCCAACAGTAGAATGTCTTACGACCGGAGCATATGGTAGTCAATATTGTAGTTTTGCGAACTGCCCTAAGCTACAAATCTTGCCTCAAATTTTTTGCGGAACCATCCTGTTTTCTCTTAATAGTAAATACCCATTTTGACCTTATAACTTTTGCAGAGTTACGTTTGCCGATAAGCATCCATGTATTATTTTTAATTATTAAATTGTACTCGCTTTTCAGCTTTACCTGAATTAACGTCTCGAATAGAGTTTGAGGATATTCAATGAATGAATTTAGTATTTCTGCTGATGATGCATATATATCGTTAGGTTTTCGTCTTTTGACTTCATCTTCGGTTTGTTTCGCAGTAATGCTCCACATTTTCATCTAAACTTTTTTTTTCGCTTGCCATTGCAAAGTAATGTGCATTATCTTGCGCTTCATCACGTGTAGCGTATAAAACATCCACATAAGATTCGTCGATACAATCATCAATGATTTTTGTTTCCTTAAACGGGTTTTCTAAATATATGAGATTTTTACAGCATCACAACCAATTGTTCGGAATGTATAGCTGAAGATTTCTTACCACACACCCTTTCGTACGGAGTCATTTTCCTAAAACTTATAACGTCCGCGTACATCTGAAGTTTAGCGGTTCCGTCTGTTTGCTTTGACCACTGCTCTATCCCAATAGAGTAGGTAAAATCATAATAACGACCTACCGTTGTGAAGAACTTCTATTCACAACTCTTTCTTTCCCTAAATAATGTTATTATGCAAGAGAGAACTATGAAAAGAGGAAAAGTACAAAGTGCGTCTGAATGATTTGCGAATATTTCTTTTTCTTGGATGCTTTGATCTTGCAGTTGGTTTTTTTTTTTTTTTTGGTGGTGAGTAGTTCGTTGTCCGTAGAAGTTCGAACTTAAGATGTTGAAAAACATGTAAAAAAAAATATTAAATTAAAATAAAGGCCTGTGTAAAATATAACACACACTGATAACAAATTTTCAGTAATTACTTTACCGTAAAAAAAAAAAATTCTTTAATGTGACCGCAAATAAACAAAAAAAAAAAAAAAAGAAAAACCAGTCAAGACTGCAACGGATTATTCCAAGAAAAGAGATTTTCGAACATTTACTTGTGTGTGCGTAACAAAACGAAACGTTGAAGAAAACATTTCTTTAGTTTTGATTGAAAGCAGAAGAAAAACAAACAAACAAACACAAGACATGTCAAAAATTTAATAAATTTTAGTCAATTTCGTTACGACAGCATTTTTGGGGAAAATATTAACTTGGAAGACATATATATATAAAAAGAAATTCTAAATTCCATTGAATGCGTGGCACAATACAAAAAGGAAAATTCAGACAGTTGGCTTTTTTTTGGAGGAGAGTCTGAAAGCAAACGATGAGGGAAAGATCGCAAAAAGTCGCTGAGTTAAGTGATTAAAAGACACATATTATAAATTACACCCAAATATATATAGCGATAAGCTAAGCGTAAAAAGAGAAAAATAAAATAAAAGAAAAAAAAAGAAAAATTGAATTTTTTTATACGCAAACGGGTACAACGTTCCCGATCGAGATGATAAGGACGGTGATGTAGATGCCGACGATTACGATGCAGATGCAGCCTCTACCGAAGATAATTGTCAGCTAATGGAGAAGTAACATGATCTGAAGAAAATAAAAAAAAAAGTGAAACTTCAGAAAAAGAAAAGATTCCATTTGTAATCAAAACGAGATAAACTAAGACGAAAATTTACAAAAGGTTTTTGATTGTTTTTTTTTGTTTTAATTTATGATTGCGATTTCATATAAAAGTCTTACAAATTAGAAAAAATCTCAAAGTATTATTGAAAAATTGCAGAAATGTGTATTATATTTGCTGTAACTGGAATGCACACAAAAAATTATGCTTAACTAAGGACTCTGTAGGTACCGCTGAGAAGGAGTATTAGTGGGTGTCCGTGTAGGCGAGGGTAATGGACAGGAAATACGGACTAACGAACTAAGAATGAACCAACGTACAGCCAACAGTACAGACAACGGGTCGTGCGGACGGACTTAAATCATGTGCCACGTTACGGCTTGTGGGCGGAAAACAAAGGAAAAAAAGGAATAGAAAAACAAAAACAAATGTTTTATCTTCTCTATTATGAAAGTGGCACCCAACGTTAGTGTACCGTACAACTATTGCATATTGCAATAAATATGAAGAAAAATATTACAATTTTTTTTCTTAACAATCAGCGTAGTTGCTTGAATTTTCAAATAAAAAAAAGAAAAGAAAAGTGAAAGAAAATCTGCATTAATGTCGGAAGTAGAAAATTTTTGAGAAAGAATGAAATAAATTGAGAAACCATCGCTCACTATTGTACATACGTATAAAAACAGGAAATATGTATAAAATTATGTGAAATTTCTTGCTCATGAAATGATAGGTTCAGGGACAGTCAGTTCAAAACTGCAGAGTGAAAAAAGTCCAATTATTTAATTAACCAGTTGGCAATTTTTCTGTATGGTATTTGTAGCCAACGCAGCCATATACAAGTGCATAGAACAAGTGCTTGCTTGCTTGCTTTGCTTTAACTAATAATTTGCATTAGAAACCCAAGTATCATATATATTTGCGATATTTCAATACATAAAAAAAATAAGCTTGCGTGCAAGTCCACTTCACATAAGCATAACGTAGGGCCTCATGTTCATAAAACGGAAAATCTTACCTGAAAAAAAAAACAGAATTTTTTTTTGTCATATAGCATAGAATATAAACATCATAAAGCTCTACCGCAAAGTAGCTATGTCTGCAACAAACTTCCGTTGGGCATTTATAGCGACTACACGTAGCAGTACTAAAGTCCTCAGCCTGCAAATTTCTCGGAAGTCTGAATTCGTACAGCATACGGCGAGCTCTATCATAGTCCTATTCATTCTCTCTATTTTGCTGAGTTTCATGACTCAAAATTGTCTGATAAAGTGTGCCTTTCTTACGGAAATATTCTTTAAATTTTGAATTTACATATTCCTTACCATTAGCATTTCTAATTTATTTTAATTTGGGTCCTATCGGTTTCTCTTTGTTAACTCTGTGTTAATCCATTTCACCACATTCATTTTAAGACTTCAGGATTCAAATCAAAATGTCAGTACTGGCAAACCAAATTGAAGCAATTAATTATTGTGCGTTGGCGACTGCTGAAACAATATCTCTGGAATTCAAATGTGATGGGACATATCCCCAATTACAACCATTAATTACCACCTGCATTTTAGAGACTGTCTCCTACAAATATAGGAATTGTCGAAGAATGTTGTTTGAGCCAGTGTAGAACAATCTACCAGTCACCCTACAAGAAAATTTTTTGGGATTTGAAGCAAATTTTGTATTTATTTGCATATAATCTAGCGAGAAGTTGAGCTCCACATAACTCTAAAGCCAACAGTGATTGTTTTTGGTAGGAACCACTCCTGACTTAGCGGTGCATAGTTGCCAGTGTGTTTTATCTGAGTTGGTTTTTTACTCTAATATAGAAACAGCGGTCATATGCACGAGCTGATGAGTCGGGGAACCCACGCAACTGAACCGATTCCGAACCAGATCATAAACGATAGCGAGGAATGTGTAAAGATGACAAAGACTGAAGGTCGCTGACAAACGGCCACCACTGTGTGTAAATGTTGTGGGAGAAAGCCGTACCACCCGATTTTAAAGATTAATAATGAAAAGTACCAAAAGTTGTAGAGTATCGAAGAGCGATGTTGACAAAGACAAAAAGGTGCGATTTTAAACTTCAATTTCGCTTCTGGATGTTATTGGAGATGATATTAAATCCTTTTATTGATCCCACCAAATACCTACGGCATCTTTTATCAACGAGTCTTTTTCTTCGAGTTCATGATTGTTTTATTGTACCGAAAACTTTCGTAATTTGAGTGCCACTTACCTAACATAAAACATTTCGGTTTCAGAATTTCGGTCACTTAATGTTTGAGCTTAGCCAATTCTTCTACAGTTTCAGTGCAATCGAGAAAATTGAAACGATATTGCCAGAAATATAAAGTTGCACATATAATTTTTCTGAATTGTAGAGCCATCTATTAAGATATCATTTAGAGAGGTTTGTGATGAAGTTGGGAAGGAGTCGTGAAAACGACGCTAAGTCATGTTGAAGTAGTATTGGGCTTAAAAGTGCAATGGTGTGGAATATAGTAATGAGGATTAGTTCGCCTAAGCAAATTCATGTGGCCAAAACCTTCATATTCTTTCATAAAAGTCATATATTTTGTATTCAAGTCGATATCTCGAGGCAGCCAGTGTTCTTGGGCCGCAAAGCGACGTAAAACCGAATTTTGTAACAGGCATAGAGAATCAGAATATTGTTTAAAAGGTAAGTTTGCAATTTTGTCGCATCCGAACGTTCTCGAGAGACCGTGTTTTGAAAAACTGTTTCATATTCTTGTTGCCTTGCCAGTATGAACTCAAATTACTAGTAACAATCCAGCTGGACAAAGTTTCTTGCAACTTGGGAAATGTCTTCAACGTGTTGCATGAAACAAAATCTAACAATTTGAAATATTCATTAAGAGCTTATAAACTGGCAGATTTACTGATCAATAATTTATTTCATAATGTTTTCGATAGCTTGGGTCCATTATTGTCAAATCGAAGATGGTTTGAAAATACGTTTTATTAGTTATACTGAGTAAGCTATGCTCGCAGAGAAAAGCATATGGCAAAGAACTGACTACAGAAAACTCAGTCTAACATTACCACAGCAATAGTAATTTGCGCAAAGACGCCGTGCGTATATTTATATATATCCATATAGTCTTGATGATCATGTGAAGTTCGTAGTCAATTTAGTTGTGTCTGCAGGTGTGTTCTTTCGCTTTGCTCGCTTTTAGAAAGATTGCACGACTCTGCAAAATACGCGAATAGTTTTAACCAAAAACTGTAAACAAATAAAAAAAGTTTGCGAAACTCTCTAGAAGAAGTAGATAAGCCCAACGACCGTCCGTAAGTTATAAGAAAGTTAAAAGTGTTTTAAATGGGTGCTCAGAAGAGGCTTTAAAATATTTATGCAATGGATTTCGTACTTATTATGTAATGCAAATTATTTTCTTTTTGCACAGTGTGAAGTTACTTAAATGCCAAGAATTATTTGTTCTATAAGGTTGACTGGTTTCTTATATAAAGACAAACTAATATAAGCATGTCTTATCCAATTTTAAGTCAGAGCCTTTATGCAAACGAAAAACGATTGGGTTCTTCCATATTACAAAGCATTTCTTCTATTTACTTTTCGTAATTAACTGTTCGAACAAATAAATTAAATCTTAATTAAAATGATTGTGGTTTGTGTATATGTATGTATGTATTTGAATCTACATTGTTATATGTAGGTTGGAATGATTTGTAAATTTGTATTTTATCATAAAGTCACCTCTTAGGTATCGGAAAATTTTCTTGCCGTTATTTGTTTTTACTTATGTCTAATCCTTTAATGGATTTCTAATCTCAATAGTTTGACGATTTGCTCATGATACATTTATTTTGTTGTTGTTCTTAAGGCTGAGATAAAGTCATTTTTCAGTTGCAGCTGTTCTTTCTCAGTTTTGGAAAGGGATTCAGGGGACATAGAGTCTTAAAAATAATTTTTAAATTTCCAACACTATAATCTTTTCACCAAATATCTCTATTATCTGTCGAATTTGCCTTTTCTCCATTTGCCAATCTCAGAAATTTACCTATTCCTCTATTCACTAGTAGTATTTCTAATAAAATTTCTTGTATCTTCTAAATGATAACTCCACAGTCCATTAACGTAAATGACTGCAAATGGTATCCCGCGCAATCAATAACTCTGACTTTGATTCGACTCACTAAGGCAGGAAAAGTCCCTGGCATTTTATTTTCCGCTATCAAATGATGTGAGTTTCATGGCTTACCTCTTCAATCTTTACCAATTTGTACACGCGTCTTCTAATTTATAATCATCTAACTGAAATGTGAAGATTTAACTTCAATTTTTTTCAAAAGCTTTGTTTAAATCAATAACGTTTGAGAAACAGCTGCTTTTAGGTCGGTAACCGCGCTTCAAAATGAGGTAAAAACGTTTCGCCATTTGCGAACAGGTGCTCAAAAATATGTTATTGCAAAAAAAAAGTATCCATTCTCTCAACCACCAAGAGATTAGTAACATTTGTAATTGGCTTTCATCCAATATTAAATATTACAATCATTGGGATCTTGTAATTTAATGGAACGTCACTTGGCTTGTCGGGCATATTGTCAATAGCACATTAGTGACATGAGTATGTTAAAAGTTGTGTATGTTGAGAAGTTGCTACAGGTACTCTCAAATTTCCTAAAAAACGATCACATAAGTAACACTCGTTCTTCGCACACGATTCCACCACCCAGTAATAAAACTGGCGAAGATCAGCATGAAAGTAATATGGCAGAGTATTTATACAGAAGATGTCAGAACTTGATCAGACTTGAACAGACTTGAATAGATGACCCCTATTAACAATGTTTAATCCTTCAGACTTATACGTCGTATACGATTGCAAGCAGGATACTACTTACAAGTGAACAGCTTGAATCATTTCAAGTACCATACCTTCTTGAACAAAATGTTTTGCTTGACTATCGTGACAATTGCATTTTTTATAGTTCAGTACAACATGAAGCAAAAAACCGTTTTTCTGTGCTTATACAACAAGACCGAAAAGTCTCATGCTGTGCCAGGTTCAATAGCAACCCCAGCTTTTTGCCTATTTTTGAGCAATTTCCATTACCTTCAAAATACCTATAAATATAGAGATCTTTCACTATTTGCAGTCATTCAGCATTAAATTTTGTTGCAGTATTTCACGCTTCAATCGTATTTTTCGATTTTAATGAATGCATTTATGTTCTACTTAGGAGCTTACAATTGGCACAACGCTGTAACTTCGTTTCTTGCAAACTAGTGGAAATGAAATTTGGCAAGAGGGAATAGAAAACAAAACAACAGTCACTAATTAAGTTCGGCATAATGAATAAAACTACGCCAGACGGGCCAATAACACAAGCAAGAATCGTGTGCTCTTCTAGGAGCGAATTTTTCATATTCTTTATCCCATATCAAAAAAAAATTATAAACAATTTTGGCAATCTTATTGTTAGTCATATTTCATCTTCGTTTAAATAGCACTGCCAAGTGCTTATTCGCAGCCTTAGGCCGACGGCTACTAGGTTATTGGCGTTTGCTTATTAAAAGCGAGTCAAGAACATGTGAAAACCAGCTAAAAATAAACAAGCTACGTTTCAGGAAACATATATTTGACTCAAAAGCAGACAATGTTTTATAAGAAAGATCGACCAACTGGTGAAAAAAAAACGAAGGGGTTAATAAGGAATATGTGTACATTACGAACTTTCCTTGTGAATGTTACAATCGGAGAAATGTGTGTTGGGTAGATTTATCTTCTAGTGACTGTTATAAAAATTTCGCAAAGTGCTTAATAGTCCCTCTCTGAATGAAATGTTTACATCACATATAAGTGGCTTCTTAACTTCATCTTCTTCCAAAGTCTTACGAAATATTTTCACAAGCTGTCGTCTTCAGGCTAGAAAATATATTTGAGAATAAGAACAGTCTTCGATTATCGACTGAATAAAGCTTCATATTTGCTAAAATATAGAAATCTGACGTTTGTTTTGAATTGGATTTTAGACTTCCCGCAATTAAATAATCAATTAGAGGTCACAAAACATTTTCTTAGATAAGAATGTGGCATTTAAAAAACTTATGCTTTTTTTTCTGTTCTTCGGTTATTGTGGACTTTCGTCGTAAGCATCGATCTTTAAATTTAACCTATGCCCGTTAATTAAGGGGTGTTTTTCAGCTTTCCAACTTAATTAGCGTTGCAACAGAAAACGACATAGAAGCGAATTGGCCGGCAGATAACATTATATTTTACAAAAAAACACTTGTGTCCCACTTTTTAAGTGTGTCCTTAGATTTTACTAGTTTTAGCGCACAACCTTCGATGATTTGTCTGTTGCGGCGATGATTATCGGTATAGCCACGCCCTCCTTCAAACTTTTCATTGTATCACGATTTTCATCTTTAGTTGCAAATATCGCGTTAAGCAAGCCGCTAATGCACGAACCTAGAACCGCCAATAAGACGGGCTAGGGACCAATAAAAGCTTATAGTAATGAATAGGGGCGCGAGGCTTGGCTATCGTAAAGAATGAAGTGGGTGATGAATAAGTTTTTGGTCCCGTTTTTTGTTCGGACAATTTTTTATTGCGGCAGCTGAAAAGAAATTTTCCATGTTTAATCGAATGAAGTCGCATGCATTCAGAAATGACATAATTCAATTTTGTCGAAGGATATTATGGAAGTCCTGCGATTAAGCTAAAATAAAAACCATAACAATTAATCAGCGAAGATTATATTTGCTTAATAAACGGTAAGAAAATTTTATGCAATCTATATATTAACGAAAGAAAATGGCAAGATCGTACTGGCAATATTTTGAAATGAGTAATATAAAATTTTTTTAAATAAAATTAAAATTTGTGCATTAATTTTCACATGATTTGACAGTATCAGTATTTCAGTATTTCGTCGGAAAAGTACAAAGACAAAATCTATGCATCTCCTGGTAACTCGGGTGAGTGGTCAACGCACTAGTTAAAAGAATTTGCGGTTAACGGTTTATCGCTTATTCGTTTTTGTTTTTTTCGTTTTTTTTGTGAGCCTTTAATGCATTGATTTAACTTACATAACCATTACAAATAAAGGTGAACATTACAAAAGATATTGGAACGTAAGAGTTCCGGGCTCTCTGAAGAGCAAAACTCCACCCAATGGAAGAAAAAATTATTGGCTCCCGTTGCAAAAAACCGACTATAACACTTAAGAAATGTATTCGGATAATACTTTTCAGAAAGAGGACGTTATCCCTCCAATAAAAATGCTATATCAGATCTTTTTTGATATTAAAAATCTAATTTTAAAGGGGAAGGTGATCTGTAAAAAAGATTTCAATGTCAAAGTATTGTCTGGGTCTCTTGAGATGCATGGTAAAATAATAAATATTAAAACAGACAATGTACCAATTTTCTATTCACAAGAGTAAAAATAATAAACTGTTCAAAGTTGTGCTCTGCGGTCTGCAGAGAGCTATATATGCACTCATTGCGTTTGAAGTCCAATAACACCAAAAAGATTGTCACAAATTACGGTCATTGAGCGAGTACTATTCTTATCAAATGTATTTAAGAATATATCTTATAAAAATAACAAGAAGAAATAAAAATCGTCAAAAAAATACAAGTCTTGTATATTTTTGTGCATAAGTAAGAGAAAACAATGCGAAAGGAAGACAGTTAGTTATCAAAATTAATGACGCTTGTATTGCAATTGCAAAATTTGGTTTTTGTAATGATCCAGATAACGCCACTTGCGAAATAACGATGACAAACAAATATCAAATAATTTGGATTTTGTATTATAAAAAAGATATGTATATTGCAATACCAATGCTTATTTTCGATTTGTGAGCTTTAAATGGATTTCACTCCGCCCATTTACCAGTCAAATTTTTTCTGGATTCCCGAGCAGTCATAAAAGAATAATATGCAATGCATTGCAAGAAAGCTAAATTGGAAACTCATCTCGGTTTTCTTACTGGCCTCTAATGGCCAACAGGCATATATTAATTCTATACCCGCAACAGAGGATATAGACAGCTATGTTGATTTATTTACTATAAGCATTACAGACCCTGTTAAACACTCCGTGCCCGAAAAGTGTCCTAGGAATAATTTTCTTCGGTCTCCCGACCACGTGTTAAATTTTATTAAAATCAGAAATTTTTATAGAAGCCAGTGAGCTCGTTATCAACAAATCGACTAAATGGAAACTCGTAATTATATTCCTATTCAAGAATGAAATTTTTAAATTGAGAAACGCATTATGGATAAAGTAAGCGCTTTAAATGAAAGAGGCAACCCATTTTGGAACGCAAGCATGCTGCGTAAAGTACGTAATATCATTCCGTCTCTTAGGTGTCGTGACAGTATACTTTCTTCATGTAGTGAAGCTTTTGTAAGAAGATTTTTAGAGAAACTCTTATGCGAATGGGCATATGGTTATTTCTGTGGTGTGATCAACTGTGTTCAACTTTTTAATCGATTTCCTTTTTGGCGCCCCAAGAGCTAATGATTATGATGCTTTATACGTCGATGATATCGGTACACATTTGATTGTGAACTAATTAACAACCTGCAAATTGCGATTGAAATAATATCTAATTATCTAAGTAGCCTTTTATTTTACTCGAGAACGAAATAATTGCTTACTCTATTTATCTAGATTGACAGTTCAAGATCGACAAATTCCTTTTTCTGATCAGGCTAAGTAGTTGGGAATTATACTAGAAAAAACTAATCTTCATAAACAAACATAACATTGCCATAAAAAAGCTGTATTCACTAACAATTCCAAACTCAATATTATATATAATATTCTCTTATGTAAAATTTATATTGTACGCCAGTTCAATATCGAGTAATTGTGCTCGATTCACATCAAAAACTTGCAGAGGTCAAAATAAATTACTAAAGAAAGAACGAAATTTATCTAGCATCGTTCTGCTAAAAATTCCACGAAATAACAAACGTTGGTCCACAACAAAGAAATATTATTAGATTACAAAACAAAATTCATATTCAATTTTCTTTAATGCGCTTATTCATTATAAAAAACCAACTTTTTGTAAACCTTCATACATAACCCATTTCACAAAGCAAATGATGTTATTTAACTTTAATCGGAGACTTTCGTTGTAGATTTTCCTTCGCTATATACATCATATATTAGGTCGTAATGAAAAGTCTCCACGGTTTCTTCCGGGGTCTCGAACTTCTTTTTGCACGCTGCTCTTTTCAAATGATTCCAAACTATCATTTCGTTGATATTTAGTGCCTCCGTTTTTTCCTGATAGCCTGCGTGCCGATCTTGCTCCACCAGTTGCAAGTTTTCACCGACTTTTTCAATGATTGCGAGGTACGTCTTTGACATCCAAATTTCAAGAACGGAATCGAACAAATCACTATGAGGTTCTTCGTTCACTCATGGTATTCTCACCGTACACTTCAAAGGAAGTTTTTTTTTATTGTTTACAGCATTTTTACATTTTTTATACTGAAAAAGAATCACGTAGCATATTTCTTCAGATATTTCACCTATTTTTAGATCAATATAACTTTTAACACGAGCAAATAATTGGAAAACTATCTGTATAAAAATTTTAAGCTGAAATGTCGCCTTTTAAGTATATGTTAGTTTGAGACAATTAGGTGAGTGTTGCCCGATATATAGGCATCAACGCCATTACGCGGAAGAAACCGCGGAGTATTTTCTATATCACCTATTACGTTACTGATTTGACTTCTAATACTCCTAATTTTTTGCTTTTATAATGATATAAGATTAAGCAAATAAGTAAGTACAAATAGTACATGTGTAACGTCCACGAACAATTTAAGGTAGGGTATCTGTCGGTCTGTTTGTACCAAAAATGTCTCAATAACGGCATGCCGTTATGGGACATCGTATGATTTTGCGGTTCTTTGCAAATAGCGGCTAGCCGCTAGCTATGCAAAGAAAACGGGAAAATAGAAAAAATCATGAGAGCAAGAATTTTTGGTGGTGGTTTTTGCGATCAGTCTGGTTTGGAATGTGCAAGAGAAAAGGCAGAAGATCTGGAATAATAAAGACACAGGCCTAAAGATAATCTACAAACAAATAAATTTATCACTAGAGATTTTTTGAGAAAAGATACTAAGAACCAAACAATAGCTTGCTCTCACAAAAGTCAAGTTAAGAAAATAACATAAATCACGAAACGGTATTTTAATATTTAATCGGGTCAATCGGTGTTTCATTTAGCAGTATATTGTGCTTTTATATTATTATTTTTTCAATTACCTGAAAACGGACACAAAAAAAAAAAAGAAAAGAAAAAAGGATTAAAGCAACACAACACAAGAAGTCTAGTTTAATATGTTTCATTTGATTAAAACTTAGAAAAAACCACAACTTTTTTTTATTTATTAAATGATACAAAGAAGGCGCACAATTTTTTTCCACAAAAAAAAAGGCCGCAATTAAAGAAACTAACAAATGAACAAAGAGAAAACCACTTATGACAACAACAAATGCGGATAGAAATCAGATCATCAATAAGGCAGAGCGAGAGTATATGCAAAATAAGCAAAAATAATATTAATAAATAAGTAGTTTTTACAAGTGTCTAATGAACGAAAAATGTTATTTAATATTAAAGTAAAGATTGAAAAAAAAAAAAAAAACAAACAAAAAAATTAAAGAAATAAGAGCGAAAATTAGTGTGGTAAACTTAGCCAAAATACAAACTCAATAGAAAAAGTTAAGTAAACCTAGGGAAGATACAATTAAGCAACGATGAGAACCTTGTGTATAACAAATAAAAATGTACAAGACTTTGTAACTGATGTCTGTTTAATAAATGAATAAAGAAGAAAAATTTTAACAGTTTTGCAAAATTTTCAATAATACTAAAGAATTGTACGGTATCCAAGTTCCACAAATACAGAGGAGAGCAAATCTCAGGACGAAAAGAAGACCGTTTGGGAGGAAAAACCTAATAAGACGTGCTGTAACATCGGGTGACCTGCCCAACGGAATAATAGATGAAAAACGTTAAACCCACAGCAGCAAATGTCAACAGCAACGGACAAAGTTGGTACAAACACAGGCAGTTTATTAGCAGCGGTTAATTTGGAAACAACAACTGGAATGCATCAGTAGGTGGTAATCTAAACGTTAGGCGGTGGATTTTGGAAAAAAAAAAAGAGATGAATGGCTAAATAAAAATATTCCATAGCTGAGGCGGGGTATGGCGTGGTGCGGGTGTGAAGGACCGGAGTAGGGACAGGGACAGTTGCCGACGGACGAAGAATTGACCAACGGACAATGGACAAGACCGACAATAATATAAACAAAAGGAAATGAACAAGAAAGGGGAAGAAAGAGGGAAAGAAATAAGGAGAAACAAAGAAAGAAATAAGTAGATAGCGGGAAGAGTCTCACGGAAGAAAAAATAAGAAAAAAAAAAATATAAAATAAAAACCCCGCTAGACATGTTAAATTACTTTTGAGACCAAAATTCGAACTTCAAACGTCAAGCTATTGCACCATTTCTGCTTTTGTTTCCTAAAATGCGCACTTCTCAAATAGAATGATGCCAATTTCCACTCCACCTTCAAAGTTAGTGCCGCTGCGGAAAAAACGCAAAACATTGTCATTCGTCAAATACGATTTTTCATTCCAATCATTCCATAACAACGCGTTTCGCAAATCATTCAGAAAGAAGTGCAACTACGTACACAGTCGCGAAAAAACTCCTCACTAGCAGCGAGTGCGCGCAAAAGTTTCTTCCACAATAAAAGGCTTCAAATACGTTTAGTCGTTCATAAAGGAAGTTGTTAACCAATTTATCACATTGACTTTGATCCTCCTGAAAAGGATCTCACCTGCTTGATAAAGGTAATGTATTGGCTCTCTCATTTATTGTCACCGCTTGAAATAATCGCACGTGTACATTGTTGTTTTCAACAACGACTATTAAAAATATCCCTGACAGTCTTAATACTTGCGGCCTTTCAGCCGTAGCACCAAAAATATATGCCGCTGTACTTGGCGGGCTATTGCGCCACCACTTCAGCAAGTGCCGCCAATGTTAAAACAGTACCCATGTAATGGTGCAAACTACCGTTCAACTGCAATAGTCACCACATTGCCCATACGCGTAGAGGACTACCCTGGAGTGACGGATCAAAGAAAAAAAAAATCGTAATCGGATTGTTAGTGATGTGCCAAAATAAGAAAAATGTTGCTTTTTTCGATGTTAAGTCAGTTTCTTTTCTAATGGGGGCGGCTCTGTATGCCCATTCCACTCATTTCGAAACGTTGTGTTTTCAATCGAAAATACATGTGGCAATTTTAGATCTTACTTTAACTTTTGCCGCTGGAACCGTTCCAAAGCAAAGCAGGGCAAATTGAGTCGCTTGGGTATGTTATCGATATCAGGAAATCTAATCCAAATAGATAAATTACACTTTTTTTTATATAGATAGCAGGCATTAACATCTTTAAAATCGAAATTTGAAATTAATCAAAGTGATGCCCATTTTAGTGTTAATCAACAAAAACCGCCACACACTTATTGTAATAGGAAAAACGTAACTTTGGGAATAGAAATAGTAAAATTAAATCAACGTTACGTCACAAGTTGTAAAAATCGAGTTGTCTTTAATAATGTTTCATATGAAAGCCTCTTTAAAACATAACTTAAGCAAGTGTATGACATCTGGCCTACATTGCGCTCATATTATATAATTTTTGTTTATTTAAAACCAATATAAGGGGTACCACAGGAGGGCTCATGTGTTTATGTATCAAGTGTACAAACTGATCCTAACAACAAAGCGATTCTTTTGCATGTAAAAATTGTTAGGCTATAAGCAATAGTACCCTGCTTAAGTGTACATAACATGGCGGTTAGGAGTTTTGTATCAGTCGAGCTCTGCGGCAAAAAATGTTGATCGCACTTCTCATTTCTTCACCAAGATGATTAAAAACAATAATTTGAACGGACCATGGAAAATGAACACGATACGATATGAGAAGCGTAATCAACACGTAGACAAGTCAACATCGGTGACAAAACTGAATGTTCGTGACGTTTTCATTTAGGCACATAACTAGTGTTTGGCACTACATTAACTAAAACATGTTTACCATTTTTCTGAAATGAGCGCTTTCTTCAAGCTAAATTGTTGAAGAAACTGTGTCGCCACTACGAGAATCTCAAAGAGAGAAGTTTGAATTATTTACTGGGCTAAGACCTATCAAATGTGAACGTCATATTTAATTTTGCACTTTGCATTACAGCTAGGCTTATAACGCAACCACCATTTTTTAATTTCATCTTAAATTCTTTGGCGATTTTGACAAGAACTCCTTCAAAAAAATTAGCTTTTTCACAAGAGATTGTCCGGTATAATGTAGGTTAATAATCAATAACAAGTGTATTGTAATAAATTTGTTTACTGGTACTGTGTATTTTATATTTTGGGAAGATTCCCTATGAATCCTTTCCAAGTGGGTCGGAGCGTCGTTGGTGGTTCCCTAAGCTGCTCGGCTTCAGACCGCCAAGTCAATCTGCCTCTTATAATGCCAATTAGATCGGCATGAAGCAGTCCCTGATTAACATTAATTTAGGCGGATTGAACGCCTTATAAAAATTAGCGAATTAAACACTGTTTTTAAATTCCTAAATAACAATTGTCTTTATTGAATTTTCTGAACTGTATTTATACTTAAATTTACAGGTGATTTTATGCTAACGTAATCATAATTATTTCAATTAGGGCGCCTAGCGTCGTATTGCATTTTGTAACGCAATACTCAGCCAGTTGAAGTGCGACATAATTTTTGTTTTTTCTTTTTGCTAAAGAATTATGCGAATTCAGCATAATTCTGTATGCACTTCAAAGTGGATGCATCTACCGATATGCGATCACACTACAGTATAATAAAATAATCAATAACTTGGGAAACAAAAGTTTTATGTTTCATATAGGCTGCGCAACTTTGTGCTGCACAAAAGGCCGTGTAATACAAGTCATTTCTATGACCAATAATAGCTCTAGGCGTCAAACTGCAAAGTATAACTGCCAATTGCGACGGTTTTATGTTCATTTTAAGAGAATCTAACTACGTAGTTGGAGTCTCAAACCAATTATTCAGTGCAAAATTTATTTTCTCCAAATTTCGCTCAGATGTCCATTATTAAAGAATGTCCCTTTCATGTACAAATAGCAGGTTCAAAAAGACGACTTTTTTTAAGCAAGTTGATTTTATCAAATAATAGCGTTAGTTATCAGAAGTGAACTTAACGTACTCATTGTACTACCTAGTTTTTGTACAAATAACGAGTACGGGTCCTTTCTTACATTTACGAAAGATTTCTGCTTTGTTTTCACGAATGATGGACTCATATGTATGAATCTAGTTTTGAATATTTTCGTTTGGTAAACTTATTTTTTTACATGGAGCAATTGGAAAAAACAAGTCACAATTGAAATGTTATCAACATGATCATCGGTATAGTCAGTTCGTGATAAGTGTTGAATAGCTCTAACCCTTCGTTTTAAAGAAGAGTAGCGGGAAATTTCTAATGTTCCTTAACATTGCTTAGATCTAAACAATAGCCTCCTTATCGTGATCCCTCAGTTAGGGAACTGACAAAATGATACGTTATTTTGCTTTTTCGCGTTAAAACTCCCAAGTAAGAAAACGAAAATATGTGGTTTGAGAAGTGAAAGTAAAGAAATCAAGATAAATGTAAACAAGAAATATATGAAATTGAAAAATAATTGCATTTGTTGCTCGTTTTTCACACTCTATAAAAAGTAAACTAGAAAATTAACTTGTAAGTTTGAAATAACATGAAAACATAAGTTGTTCGGATTATTTAAATAAATGGAAATCCCAAACTCCCATCTTCAAAATATATTTTAATCTTGGGAACTACTTACATGGTGTAAGGTGTATAAAAGAATCACAAAAGAATAAGATAATAAAATTAACTGCAGTTAAGTATTAATTTCGTGTAAAACTTATGAATATTTTCAATTCATTTAATAAGAATATCGACACGATAAGATACGAATAATCACTTAGTGATTTAGACGCGTATTTTATAACTGAAGTCAACATCGTAATACAAAGAGACATTGTTTTTCACCAGCAAGCAAGCAATTAATGAGTTCAGACATGTTTTTTTATTGTTTTTCTATACCAGCCACTGTAAGACTGATTATGTCTTTTTTTCATAATGTAAGTAACACGCAAAAAGAAGCTTCAGAGACTCTATAAAGTATATATATTCTTGATCAGCGTGAAATTCCGAGTTAATTCAGCCATGTTTGTCCGTCTGTTTATCTGTGTGATGTTTGTTGTTCGCCCTCCCCTGGTCGCTAACATAAAGATATCAGCTTCAAATTTGGTAGAAACATTGGAAACTTCTGCACGCAGGCTAGTATTGAAAATGGACCAAATTCGTGAGAGCAGAAAGCTCACTGTGGAGTGCTGTGGGGTAAAATGAACGCAAATCCGTTTTTCTTAACAAAAATCTGTAGGTTTCTATTCGTTACTCAGAAGTTATAAAACTTAGAAGGCTGATAATTTCCACATTCACTTAACGACATACTCTTCTCTTCACGAACAAAAATGAAAAAAATCGACCCACATAAAGTTACAGTTGACTAAATTTTATTTTTTTCACTTTTTTGAGGTTTCATGTTTATTTGTCATAACGCAAACAAGACAGAATGTTTAAAACTATTTTGTACGTTGCCCAAATGAAGATATATTATTTGCCTAAAAATGGGTTAATTCTAAAATGAATATGGTAGACACCGCGATTTCTTTTTTCTTAACAATATCAGCAGCGATATGGGTATCACGTAAAATCACGTATAGTGGTGGGTATGCGAGATTTTTTCCCACGGTGAATATAACTTTCTTATTTGTTTTTTTTTTAACGTTGTTTTCATAAATTTTTTTGGAACACTTTTCTCGTATTGCGTCCCACAGTTTGCATTACATTACTTATTTTTCACTGCTCACAATTACATTTGTACCAGCCCATCCCATGCATTGGTTTTTGTACTTATGCTTGTTTTCTTTTTTTCGTACTCAACAGTACACAACTGATCGATTTTTATGCATGATTATTCACGTTAATAAGAAAAACCAAATGCATATTAACTTTTTCCTGTTTTGTATTATTCAAGTCTCTTTTGTCATGTTGTCCTATCAATCTCTCCTCCCCTTTTTATTGCTTTGCAACCGCTATTGCCTTTTGATGATTTTAGGAAAGTGCTCTTTACAAAAATAGCTTGCTATATCTTTAGCTACGGTAACTTTTGTCAATGTACGATTGATACAAGAACCAGAATGCTGTCTAAAACTTTGGGTGAATATCATTTAAATCTTGTGTAACGCTTTCTCTTTTACTGCCTGTGCGATATTTTTTCATCTGTGAACCGTGCACAAAAATTTTGCAAACAACTGAAAAAAAAAGAAATTGTTAAGCATAATTTTTAATATATGTATACATAATGTACATATATATCTATACATAACTATACATTATACTTATGTACAAATGTATACGTGAGTGCGAAACATTGGAAATTCTTGCACGCAGGCTGGTATTGAAAGTGGGCCAAATGGGTCGAGGGACGGTACTCGTAAGTCATAAACTACAGCGGACAAATCTACACAAAATCTCAACGCATATTGGATAGGGCTTTCTAAAAATGGAAAAAATCGGCCACGCCTTGTCAATTTTATATAATATAATTAAGTACAGAAGCAAGCTTCAAAAACCCCATATAGTATATAAATTCATGGCCGGTTTCAAATTCAGAATGCACTTAAGCATGTCCGTTCTTCTGTGCATTTGTCCGGCTGCGCAACTGTGTAGTGTATGGGATAAAGTTTCTTCCGCTCGCAAAAAAGAAGATTGACTTTAAAGAGAATTGTGTTAATTTTCACATACTAAATGCAATTGGAATGGGAACGAAAAATTATGTCTCCGTCCCAGCATCTTTGACTACGTTAGTAGTTAATCAAAAATAATTAGCGTTCATAAAATATATCTACACACAGTGATCCTGGTACAGGCGTCAAATGTGATGAGTGATCTACTTCATAATAAACTACAAAAACGACAGCTTATAGCCGTCCGTAGCTTATCGGACCGTCCGTTTCCTCTATTATTTCGTACTCATCCCTTGGACTCCGTATCTAATCCAACTAGAATAATTTTAATTGAAAAAAATTTTTGACTGGTGAAGTGTAATTATCAATAGAGTATTTAGACAACAGTCTACCGTTTCACTCAGTACACCCGGGCATACGGAAGGGATCAACGATTTGTGTTTTGGAAACTATTTCACTTATGGGTTTCAGAAACGTAATTTTGAAAAGGCGTAATGACACGTTCAAAATCCAATATTCCCGCTTCATGTGCTGGGTCATAAAATTGATATATAATTTCAAAAAACAAACCAGGCCAGAAGTACTCAACGTGTGTCAAAGTGTCTAACCATGGGTTTTTGTTGCGAGTGAAATTGGAAGTCCATCTACGCTTTGCCGGTTGGATGTTCGTTGCATAACGTCTTATACTTGAACGGTATAAGATTGCAGAACTTACCACAACGGTGATTAGATGTCTCTCTCATTTGCGAAATCTTGTGTCGTTGCAAGGCAGTGTTCTTTATCCCTGCCGATCCAGCGTTTTTCTTCTATGGCTGCGGCGGCTGCAGTAGATACTGCATTGATAACGTCACATACAGAGTATACAACTAATTCAGAATGCATAAGATAGAGTACAATTCAATCGCGTATAAGAAAGCAATTAACTCCTAATTATTCGAAGTACCTCATATATATAAATTTACGTTGTTTCATTTCTTGCTTATTCAACACCATAAACACATAAGAGTTATTAATATTTTTATTTTTATTTACGTTTACAATAAATCAATTTCGAGATAATCCCGAGAAAATCCCGAATGCGTTAAAAAGCGATTGGTGGTTTAAGTAATCCTGTCAAAGTAGGGCTCCAACAAGGAAATTGTAATAAGAATGAAAGTAAGCCATAGCAAACCGTAACAACAGCACCTGGGTGGACCATCAGGCATTGTAATATAAAATGGCAATTTTTACTTTTAGAGCTGACCATGGCGTCGTACCATAAAAATGGATATAATCTACAAGATTAACATGCAACACGAAATGGGTGATTAGCCTCATAATTAGTACGAATTTCTGATAGTCTTAAATCCAATAATTGCGGGTAGCTTTTACAGGAATGTGAATATCTCTATCGTTCAATAAAATAGGAAAATGGCACTCGCTAGATACTGCCTTTGTAACAAATGAGAAGCTTAACCAGGTGCGTTTACTGACCAGTCTCGGACAGTATAAGCTTAAAACGACTCTCATAAGGCAGCAATAGTACTGCCAGGCTCCATCTCAAAATTCGCAAAGGAAATTTGAAAACAGCTTTTTGCACAGACTGAGTCTGCTCAACATGATACCTGTAGCGACCATACCAACACGAAATTCTTTAATATAGGCCTAGAAAGTGCGGAAAACAGCCTCTTGCTGAGGTAAGCTACATTCGTACCATCGACGATTGTGTTAGAATTACATATAACTTCCAAATCCATGAAGTTTAAAACTGTGCCCAACTTATGAGTGTCAATTCCTAATAAATTAGCTAACGAAACGCTTATATAGAGCATTAACTCTTTCCACTTTTTAAAGGTAAGTGATATATTATTATATTTACACCAAGCATAAAGTTGGGAAGGATCAAAACGCTTGCCCTCCTCGCGGGTACTAACAAAGTTAAATAACTTAACATCATCTACTGTAGAAGCTTGTTCGCAGGGCAGAAAGTTATTAATAAATATATGAAAATGTAACGGGCCCAAACGCCTCTCCTGCGGCTTCCCAGATATGACTTGTTAAGATAGTAATGTACAAGAACTAAACCATAGGCGTTGTGTATCACTTACATTTAAGACCCTAAGGTAGACGCTCGCTGTATACTCACTAAAAATTGCCCACTTTACTTATACGCACTTGAATTCTCGTTATGAACGAACCTTGATTCTCTAACTTATTTACTATGTATACTTTACGCATTCCTCGCTCTGCTTTTGCGATGAACACAGGTAAGTAACAAGTAAGTAACAAGTAAGTAACAATTGACAAGTAAGTTAACACTAGCTGGATTGTAGAGAAAGTCAGAAATTGTTAACATATTTCCGAATCGCATAAATGACTCACTGCTCTGTGAGTGAATTTTGGGCTTTTTCAACACTGAATAGTGAATGATTCAGTTTTTTTATTACGAGTATTTACTTTTATTTTTTTTTATTTATTTAATTTAATTTTATTTACTTTTATTTATTTAATATATTTATATTATATATTATTTTTCAAATTATACAAACTATTGTAAGCTAAAAATGCTGTTATTTTTAGTGTGTTTAGTCTTTTTGAAGACTACGTAGCTTCATATACAATTGTAACTGTAAACATGCAGCTTATGGTAAATAGTTTTATTTCTTCAATGGTAAATTTGAGATTAACTTTTCTGATGGCTATTACGAGTAAGCGTGATCTTTTGGATGTTCAATTAAAAGAACCAGAATCAGCTGATTATACGGCAGAGTCGATTTGAAAGCTGTTGTGCTGATAAACTCGTAGAAATCGACAGTATTGCCATTGGTGACAGCATTGCCGTTTGTTAAATCGATAAGCTGCAAAATGTTAGAGCTAACAGCATCACCAACTGTCACCTCTAAGCAGTATCACAAAGTACTAATGCGCTCCCTTATACTTTGTGGCGCTGCTTTGAACTGGTACGCCTGACGTGTCTGACAATAGTTGGGATTCTTCAGAGAGTCGCGCTATATTTTGTAATATAGTTTGTATATATATAGAAGAGTTTTTAACTCACAAACGACATACAGCGTTAACAGGCTATATCGGCTATATGTTAGAGAAGTGCCTAAAATATTGGACAAAAACCGGGAAGGAGTAAGTCGTCGACAGTCAAAGAAAATCGTCTTAATCATGACGGAGGGTCTGACTACGGTAAGGCAATTGGGTCTGATGCGGTTATGTCGCCCAGTTAAGATTAAGTTGCCTTGGATGAGTTTACGCGTAACTCTAATTGGCGAGGGGCAGTGTAAGAGAAAGAGACTCTTAAAAAATCAAAAGTCAGCAGGGATAAAGAAGAACACTAAATTTTTTCAGTTTCATTCTGAAGGCGCGCCGTGCTGAAGGGGCCTGCCCTCTCAGCTGCGTTGGTGACTGCCGCACTGAAGAACAGCTGCAGTGGTGGGCCAGTTAATCTTGTAGTGCTGTTTCGACGTGCAATCACCGATGACAGTTGATGCTGTGGTGAAAGTAAAATAAGTAACTGACCGCGCAACTGCGTCTTCAGTCCTGATGACATATCGATTTTTATCTTATATTATTGGTCTGGCCAATGAATATTAGTTCACATTCATCGGTTTGCTCGCGCGCCTTAAAGGCCGCATTGAAGGAGGAAAAAGTTGCGACGGATGTTCCCCATCTGTTGATTGTATTAGTAGCGTACCCCCAATAACATCGATCCACGTACCGACTTTTGTAGCTGCATCGCTACTCCTTCTCAGTAACCAGTAAAAATTTGTCCATTTGGGGCTAGATGCGATAGTAGCTCCGAAACACCAAGAAAATTGATTAGAAAGATTGTGGGACAGGTGGATCCGGCATCTTCGGGTTCGTGATGTTAAACGTATTTGCTCTGATGGTCATGTTCTTTGTACGCAATCTATTGCGCATAAAGTGTCTGCTCATGTTCGATGAGCACTCACCTTCTCCTTCAACGTGTAAAAGATCAACTTGTAGCGTAGATTACGCCTATCCCTCTCCCGCTTTCTGTATCTTCCCATGTTGGCCTACCCCCTCTCTTGTCGGCATCAACGGTATCTGTGAGTGTGTCACCAACAAACCCGGTGAACGCATCGAGTGCTTCAGGCTTACCTTCAAATAACATCAATATCTCCCCCATCGAAAAAATAGCTTACAAGACTATTTATTCGACCAGGCCTGCTCGTACTAGTTGCGCTGATGCAGCAATGGCGCCTCCCCCTGGCAGTCACACTCAGCTTTAGCCTCAGCAAAATATAAAAAACAATAATAAATCTTGCTCTCCCTCTAGCTCGTGTAATGCAGCTGCAGAGCCCAAAGTTACAAAAACAAGCAGGATCACTCCATCTATTTTTTACCCAACAGAATAGGCCTTCCAACACTAATTCGATAATTCCATCATCTGCAAACTATTATAACTATTATAACTGAAATGTTTCCTCAGACCCAGTACTTATCATTTACTAATACGTTAGGGCTCTTAACTCAAAAAATATTTCTGCCTACCTAAACTCAGTAAGCACCGAACACTTTTCACGTTTTAAGAAAAGACCGACTAGATAGTACTAGTGGCGGTCTTTTAAAGGCCATATCAGTTGCCCTCTGTCCTTATGTGAATTTCCAACTCTTTCCGACGTCAAATTTATTGCCATTTGTGTGAAAAAATATACATAATTATATAATATATAATATAATAAACATTTATATATAATTTGTTAATAAATTTCTCGAAACGGGAAACATGCTTCCCTTAATTTTAGTGTCGCCGAAACATCGAAACCTGGTCATAGTTTGGGGTGAATTTAATTTATCGCAAGTCAGTTGGTCTTATAGTGGTACTTTAGACCGTACGGACTGCTTTTTAACACCTGGGAGAGCTAGTGTATATTTCAACGAATTATTTGAACAAAATTTACTTCATACTTCCAATTGTAATCGCAGACTGCTAGTTCATTTCCCAGAGATAGTTGTAAATCGCCGTCCATCTTTTAGTTTGCCTGAGCATCGGTATCATCCAGCAATTTGTTTTTTCTTTCATTACGAGCAGGATGGCCGTTTGAGTAGCACTAACCTATAATATCTCTCTCTTGCTCAAATGTACAATATGATTTTAATAAAGTCAATATTGCACAGCTTAAAGCTCTCACATATTACTCTTGGTTTGACTGCAGGGAATATGGATATTCTACTCTGGTACACTGGACACTTCTATTCTGGTACACTGTATTAAACCCAGCTATTGCTGCATACGTTCCGATCAGACAACCGCCCCGTTCAACACTTCAACACTTGCCCGTCGTAGTTCAATAAAGTAATTACTTACTACAAAAATAAGAAAAACAAACTTTTAAAAAAATACATGAAAACTGCATCTGCGTACAAGTATTTCGTTTATCTGTCGCTAACACATAGATTCAATTACCTTTACGATCAAAGTTATCGCAACTGCCTTCGAAACACAAAATCCTAGCGCTTCTTAGTGATCCTAAAAACTTTTATAAGTTTGTAAAATCTAAAAGAAGAATATCCATATATTCCTCCTCCATTTCTTTTAATATTTCCAAATCCTCGGGTAATATTGAACCCTCGAATCTCTTTGCTGAATACTTTCGACGAAAATCCTTTATTGCTAATTCCGATATATCACGATTCCATATCAAATCACCAACTCGATCTCGATTCCCTATTTATCCTTTCCCCTTAGAAACGTACAAGATTCAAGGTCACTTAAATATAGTTGCGCATCTGCCTCATGACGTCGTGTATATTTAGGTAATGCTCTCAGAAATTACGTGGTGTTATATCAAAGATTTGTAATCTTTCTTTGAAAACGGGTGCTTTCTTTTTGTTTTGGAAAAGTAGCTTTCTTATTTTAATTCACAAATGTGGAAAGAGACACCTGGTCGAGAGTTATAGAGACATTACCGAATTGAGTGTCTTATCTAAATTGTTTGAACGAATCAGCACATAGCATATAGCTTTTGCTATCAAATACTATGTTTCTCCACTTCGGCAAGGGTTTGTAAAAGGATCAACCGTTACCAAACTCTGGGAGTTTATTTTCCAAGTTTACAAGGCTTTTTCTAGTGGACCTCACACCAATGTCGTTTACACCCATTTTAGTAAAGCAATTGACTAAGTAAGCCATAAATTATCGATTTTTAAACTCGAGGTCCCTGGCTTCCCTTTATATTTATTGAAAGGGATCAGCTCCTATCCCCATAATAGATCGTTTAAGGTTCTGTTTAACTCCATTACCTCTGATCAATTCCCCATGATGTCAGGTATCCATCAAGGTAGCCATTTAGGACCGTCTCCTTCTCTTTATCCTGTACATCAATGATCTCCCTTCGATGGTTGAATCCAGCCATATCTTAACGCACGCTAGTGATGTTTTCCTCCCTTTTACTTGGAGTCCTACGTGTACCTTTCAATCTTAGATAACTTGATTATGTGGTGTTCTCTAAATTTTATAAAACTAAATTCAAATTTATGTAAGAGGCATTCTTATCTACTGATTACTTCATTGATTTACAAAAGTTGGCTCATATGCTTAGGGGTTCTATTCGATCATAGGCTCCGTTTTAATTTGCATATCGACCTCTCATTAAATAAAGCTATGGAGTGTTTGTGTTTATTAAGCGGTGGTCTAAGGAGCTTGATGACCCTTACGTTACAAAAGACCTATATATGAGCGTAGTAAAAGTCTATATTTGAGTATGCCTCTATTGTGTGGTTTTCTTCCTATAAAAATATTTCTGGTCTTTGTCATTAGGAATTTGGGGTGGGACCCGCTTGTCCCTTTGCTTCTTTACGAAAATAGATTGCTTTTGCTACCCTTGCCGTCACTTAAAAAACACAGATTCATCCTCGTTGTTACCTTCTTAGTTAAGTTAATAAATGATATTATCGGTTTGTCGAAATTACTTGGAGAGATGAACTTCAATGTCCCGAAACGTTTCTCTAGGAACTTTACTTTCTTATGGCCTAGTCATTGTAAATAATTTTACGAAGTTTTCAATTCTTTTAAAGTCTTTTACAAAAATATCAATAATATCTATTAATCTCAATATTGGATTCATTAAAAACTATCAAATCAACTCTCCTAAGTAAGCGATTTTTTCCTACGTCGTACCTAGATTAGGTTCTAAAATCAATACTTGCATAGCATTCGGAAATTAAAGTACATTTTTTCACTTTTGTTGGTTGACAATCTTTTGCATGTTTTGGGGTTCAGCTCTAACAAGGATTTATGCCGTGTATAGGAATGCCTTTGTAGAAAGACGTGTACATGTTTTTTTTTTTCTGTGTTTATACATACATTTTTCTCTTTTCAATTTGTTATTTTTTTTTATATTTCCTTAAGTACTTTGTAAACGTTATTAATAACACTTAGCATAAAATTTACTTGTAAGAGCCAATTAAATTCGGCTATTAATTTAGGTTAAATGAATTTCATGTGGAAATAAAATATGTAATAAAATAAAAAAAAGATAACTTGTACAAATACGAGATAAATCTCAAGAACCTGTTCTCCTCTCATAAGTAGTTCGAAGATAATATGCACTTGATTTCCAAGCCTTTTGCTGAAGGTGGTAGAGACGTCAGTGGGCCCTAGAAGTCTGCGGTAAGGCCATTTAGACCATCTTGAACTCTGGCCAGGTATACATGGATTGGATTTCGTTTATGGCATGACCATTCGATGAGATGCCAAACTGTTTGCGTTACCTAGGGTTCTACCAAAATGTTAAGGAATCCTGAGGAGAAAATAATGGGTGTAGATATTGCGGTCAAGTGGACCATAGGTATAGAGTGTGTAAGAAGGCCGCACAATGTAGGAGTTGCGAATTTAGGAGACTTCCTGCGGAATATCTTATCAGGTCTGCAGCTTGTGTTGAACACAAGAGGATGGCGACGCAAGTAGCAGCTCGATGTTAAAATGGGTCTTCCCATACTACAATATAACTGCAATCTCAGTTATCACGCGATGTGTGAGCTGGGCCAATATAAACGTCGGACGGACAAGGGCAGTAGTTTTCCGCTAGTGCAAATCCTTTGCTTTCGATGGCAAGCCTAGTGATTTTACCGCTTGCTGACAGCGGCTCATTGATCCATTGACAATTGCTCACCCTTATGGGTTAGCAAGATGGTAGAAGGAGTTTCTGACCTGCGCAACCAAATAAGAGTAAATAGTGTAACGGAGAAGAGAAAGGCCTTCCGCCGCGTCAGAATGCAGTTCCAACAAGAGAACCCAAAGCTTTTTATGCTCTTCAGCTTACATTCGAGTTGAGGCAATGTTTTAATGAATACAATGGAGAAAATAAACTGACGATTGCTGCAGAGGTTTCGTCTTCTGAAACCAAGATGACCCTTGTTGCTAAGTCGTCATTAAAAGCAAAGCGCCTTTCGAAATCAATGGTATTCGTACACGAGGTAGTTTGCCAATCACTTAGAGGGAGCTCTCTACACTGGAGCAATCACTGGAAACATTAATGGGAACATTCTTCTCTGCACAGGTGGTTGTGTTATTTTTCAATACTGGATTGAATGTTGTTTGAAAAAACATCAATTGGGGTATGCTGTTTCGAAGGTCAGATGTAAAAGATCGCCATAGATAGAATAACCGGGGAAATGGTTAAAGCCATCTGGAAGGTTATTTCGGAATATCTGTATTCCACGGATTGTCGTTGTTGCCAGAAGGTTATCTTCCATCACAGTGCAAAGTTGCCAGCATTGTAGTTCTTCTTAAATCGGCTGAGTAGGTGAGGATTGATCCTACGTCATCTCGGAGCATCAGTGTCCTCCCAGCGCTTGGAAGAGTTCTGGAGACGGCGATGATAGGAAGACTTTATTACATTTCTTATCTAAGTCTCTCTGATAGGCAGTTCGGATTCCATACAAACACGCGTAATAATAAATAGAATATAGAGGCATATTTATTTAGTTTGACCAACTAAATTATAACAGCGTACTTGCCCGATTGGGAGAAGTAGACCGCTTGGAAATTAAATTCTGAACAAACTATTTTGGGTATGTCGATACGAACATTATTGGCTACAGGCAATCGGTTAAAATTTGTCCACAAGGACCCATCAGTGGACCACCCATTTGAAGCGTTATGATGGATCGTTTATTAAGCCAAACAGCAGGCAAGTGCAGAGAGGAAAACGGCATACTCAACCTCTCTGCATATGGATATGACTTACTCTTACTTGCTAAAAGTAGATCTAGAAAAGTAATCAAAGAGCGCAGTGAGCGCATGGTGAGTGAGGTTACCGCGTGGGTACGTAGTATTGGTGTGGATGCATCATGGGGGAAAACTCTGCTGATGTTACTAAAAGGTTACAAGTGAATGAGTTTAGCCTTGAAAACAAAGCAGTAGTAAGGGACTTATGTATGAGAATGAATGAAAAACTTAAGTATATTCCACATTTTAGGTTAGGGACAAATTTCTAAATGTGAGGCAGCAGATTCTTATTTTGTCAATGGGATTTGAACAGACACATGCACATATTTTGCACTTGCGTAATTTATGGAGCGCTCATAGGGTATCGGGATGTCATGTCTGTTGTTGGACGAAACAAAATGTTAAAATTTTGTTGCAGTGACGTTTCACAATTATTAATGGGTGAAGTCCTAGTGGACTTGGCGGTATTGCGTATTAGTAGTGTCGTAAGAAGGATAAGAAGGGACCTGCCTTTATTTTACGGCTTAAGAAATGCGGAAGTTGATAGATTAAATATTAAGAAGATAGCTGTTAAGGGAACGTGTTCGTGTCTTAAGGTAAATTCATCGGGAAAACCGTAGGAATTGTGGCGTTACATGCAACTTTATGATGTTTCCTTTGTTGAAAATCGCCTGGAATTTGGTTCCAGCTACATTTTAGATTCTACAACATGCGTAGATTTTATACTTCTACTTCTGGGCCACGGATCTCTACTAATCCAAAACAAATATCCGCGCTACAAAGAAAAAAGATTATTTTACTTGCGCGCATTTTTTAAGTTAGACTGTACAATCGAAACAAAAAAAAAATAAACAAATCGTTCTACGTAGTTGTCCTAACTCATGCACCCTTAATGCACCCTAATGTTTTCCCCCGGGAACCCCGCCAAACTTTTGCAATATTAAACAAAAATCAGTTGCTAAATTTTAATTAATTGATTGGAGAACAATATCAAAAAAGAAAGACTTGTAATATATATTAAGGGAATTCTATTTAGTGAATTTATTAATTTAAAAGGTACAAAAGAATTTGAAGAAAAAGGAAAATAAAGTTATATTTCTCTTTTCACTTAAACATAAATTATAATAATAACAAAAAAAATTTTTTAAATTGTAAATAGAGAAAAGTATAGTAAAAAGACTTACCGATGACGATTCCACGATGAATGCGCATTCTCGCAGAACTATCACGGGTATAACAACTCTCTTCCTTTTTTTTTAGTGTCGAGTGTCTGAAAATGCTGAAGGTCCCAATAAAAGATATCCACTTCTTTGAAGACTATGTTTTTGCCGTCTTCTTTTATGCTCAACTAACTTTGCTTTTATCAATGAACTTAAATCCCGCGGTTTTACTTTCCACATTTTTCTTTTAAATTTTTTTGTTCTTTCGCAAATTTCACAGCACTGTTTTTCGCCGGGTTAACCCAGAAAAGAAAATGAAGTTAATTAATAGCTTCTTGTCCATATTTTACCGAAATCGTTCTTCGAACCTTTTTTTTAGAATTTTTGTTCTCTAATTAATGTTTAATTATATCTTCAATGTTGTTTTTCACCGGGAACTAGGAAAAAAACAATGTCCTCTTCCTGCCAATCTTTTCTCCACCATTCTTACTTTTTATTTTTTATCTTTTTGACAATCATTTGCATTCTTGTCATGATCCAACAAAAACTCTAAAAAAATATTCGTCTCCAAAAAACTTATTTTCTTATTCTATTGTATTACAACGCATAAATCATCAGTTTGATTTTGGCGTGACGTTCTCTACTTCAGTAACTCAGTCTTTGCTGATGGCTGCACAGAGAAGCGGCGAGCCACATATCCACGGCTATTCGATTCATCTTGGTCCGTACATCTCTTTTTGTGCGGTGAAGGGTTGAGCTGCAAAGGGCTCCTAAGTCTTGACAGATGCTAATTCTCGTCTGTATATAGCAGTGCGATGGAAACCCGTTTACAAATTTCTCTGCATTACTTTGTCAAGCGTGTCGTTTCCCTTGCTAAACGAAACATGTCCGTGTAGGCCTCTTCTGTGCAGTGAGAGTACAATATCCATGTGCTCTCTATTGACTGGTTGCTTGTCCATACCTCTGTCTTCGCTAGTACTCGAGGACTAACCATCCTCGGGACGCTGAGTGTTCGTTCCCACACTCTCTGATCTACGCAACATATAAAGAGGTATCTGTGTAAACCTCACTGTTTGTTTTACTTTCTGTAGGTATAATAAAATCCAGATCTAATAGAGGAAAAACCTAGCTCACAGGAAAAAGAGCAAAATTACAATTACCTTTCTCCCCTTCAGAGTATTGAAAACGACACAACTGAAGGTAACGCAACTCATGAAAAACTGGTGGAAAATGGCTAAATATCATACACCTCGTACTATCTTAGCAAAATACAAAATAGAATAAATACACAAGCACTGCAAACTATAAAAGATATCTGATTATACCATAAAAAATATCTATTAGTCTAACGGTTGTAACATTTTCTCTGACGTGTTTTTCAGTCATACTATCAAAGGTGGAAGAGCATACGAAGCATTCCCTTTCGGTCTTGATAAACTTGATCCTTCATATATTAAAAAAAAAATTATATGATGTGGAGCTTCAATTTTTAGATATTTAAATGTTGGTTAAATAAAAGTCATCCTACTGAGAATACATTGTCCATATCGATTATTTTAAACGATAAATAATAACGATCAAAAAATTCATGCAAAATTATTCTTTAATGGATTATTTAAAAGTAAGAGCAGAGTTCCAAAAAGTAAAAAACAATCAAATTACTTACTGCTATAATTGCCGAATGTTTGTAAACGGCTCTACCCACTACAAGGCTAAACCATTTGGATGCAATCGCGTTGACAATCGTAAGACGTCAGATTGCAAGGAATCCGCGCTCAATTATTTAAATATTAGACAACCTATACAACGCACACCCCGCCATCAATTTCTGGTTTTTTTACTGCTAGAGCCCCTCCGGAAATTACAATATCAACTTGCCAAAATACACCGGAAGCCCATAACAATGGCATCAACAAGATCGTAGACGTTGGGATGATTTTAATATTAGGCACTAGTTGTAGGGATGCATTTGAGTTCATGCTCGGGTAGTATTTTTATTGAAAAAGTAGCATCTCACAACATAATCTCCATTTACCTTACTTTATAACTGCGCAACTAAGCGTTCTAATCTAGGTTTTTTATAAATGACATGAGCTCGGAAATCCTGCGAAACTCGCTTTAGATAGAAGACACGGTAATTCAAATCTTTGCTACTACGATTATAATAACACTAAATGGAGAAGTTTCTTACATTCTTAAAGAGACATTTAATTTTATCTGATTTCGAAAATATCTCAAGCAGTGAACACACTGATCAGATTCTTACTAACTAGGAAACCGTGTTGAAAAAGCATCGTTTAAAAACAAGTTGTGTGACAATTTATTATCATCGCTAGGTAAAAGTTTGCTCCGTCTGGAATTTAACAAAAATTCTTAAGCAGATGACTATCTATATTCTTATTTTGTCGTTATATCACCTAGCAAGGCAAGCATGAAATTTTAGCAAATAACATTGCTTCGAATTTTTTGGTTCCACCTCCCCTTAGCAATGCGTTCAAAACTCACTTAGCTTGTGCAAGCTGCGGACTACCGGGTTGTTACAATGTTTGGTTGATTGCTGGTATCAGCCTGCCTACAGTCATTGTTTCTATGTTATTGTCTGATTGTATTTTAAAAGACTGCGGATATTGTTCGATCACTTTGCTTCTCGTAAGGAAATTGTAAAGAACCTTTGACTTGACTTCGGACAAAAACTTGTTGACAATTTGTCAAAGTTTTGGCGACATGTAAGTTGGACAATGGATCACGATAACGGTCGATGTTAGATTTGATTTTCTTAAAGTTTGCGTTCAATTGTCATCGGAAAGCGGAGTGATCGACATTAATTTCTATGTCTGGGATTGCAATGTCGCCGGTATTGTTGTTTTTAAGTTCCTATGAAAACACTCTACCATGGCAATGCCTTGAGGGTGATATTATTATTAGTTTTTGAACATTAAAGAACTCCATGCATAGGCTGGATGTAAACTGCGTTTCGTGATTATTTGAAATTGTGTGTGGTATAGCGAAACACGAAACGTAACTGGTTATAAAAATTTTACGGCAAAATTAGCGAAGATTTCTCTTACGGGTACGTATAACAACGCAATTATTGTGAGTATTTAAGGGTTACCATAGAGTTGAGGAAACGGACTGACAATGTCTATGTGTAAGTATTGAAATCTACATTTGGGAATTCCCATTTTGTGTAACGGTGCCTCAGTATGCTGCGAGATTTTGGATTTTTGATAATATGCATTGGCTTGACCTTGTAGGTATTATTATCTACTTTCGTGCCTAGCCAAAAGTACCAATCAGCTATTAATTATTCGTATTTTATACTCTTTCATAAATTGGAAATCGAACCTAAGCGTTGATAATATAAAGTATATATAAATAAAATAAAATACTTGTTTTAATTTTCATATTGCATTGCCCTAGACGAATTTAATAGAGTACAAGTAACCCATAATAAACTCTATTACGGTTAATGTATGACCTTGCAAAGTTATTTTCTACCTAATTTAAACTTTAAAGTAATACTACTATTAATAATAATAATAACAATAGAAGAAACTATCCCATCGTTTAGTGCGCATTAATTATTTACATTACCCAGCATGGCCAATGTATTCATTATATACTATATTTGCAATCTATAACTACGTGCATTATAATAACAGTGTGTTTTTAATTGCAATAATAGAATCAGCAAACTAGTCCAAACGATAGTAATTCCTGTTATAAAGCCTACATAGCAAGTTATACAGACTGAACAGTAGATAATTCGTGCGGCAATGGGAGAGTCTCAAAGGAATATATTGACGCAAAGACCGCCACGGAACACTGATGTCAACTATGTTTAACAGATAAGAAGAGAAATCCCAGCCCCGAACCAATTTAACCATAAAAACTAACTTAATCATTTCACATCTGTCGAACAGTGACAACAGTCGTATCAGGTTAAGTCTGTTTTCATATGACGGAAGAATTCTATCGGAACCCCACGACAGAGCCCGTAAAGCACAGACAAGAAAATTTCTGTGAACATATTCAACTCGATCACTGTAACATTGATAATAAGGTGTCTGCACAATGACAACATATTCCAAAATCGAACGAGCAAGCGCATTGTATTGACTATTGCTAATATACGGGTCTTTCCACTTTTTTGTCCATCTCTTAATAAAGCCCAAGGCAAAAAAGTGTATTCATCTGATGGACCGTTGAATAATTTAACCGGAGTCGATATAGGCAGACAAAAGATTGCTATAAACAGCGGACAGAGCTTTCAAGATCATGATAAGCCAAGTCCCAAGGCATTGATTGTAAAACATTTTTAAGATCACGAAAATTTGGTTTCCTCAATAAAATTCCCCTAGTGCTTGACAGTTCTGTACTGAAGCCTTTGACTAATAGACAGACATATTAAAGGAGTTGTATAGTATCTATCCTACGGTGAAATAAATGGCTCGACACGACAAATATGTATAGTTGTGGAAGAAGATTAATAACTTGTTATTAGCGTTCCAAATGTAATTGAGCTGAAATAGGCATAAATTACAGATTTCGTCAAAAAATGATTTAAATAAAGAAGGAAAAGAAGAGGCATGTCGTAGCCAATAACTATAAATGCAATAGATTTTTGCCGATTTTTTCCTGCAGTAAATGTATCCAAATTTTTAAATAGAAGTTCATTATTAAGTTGCAAAAATAAAATCTTGAACTCTTATATATGAAATTTTAATTTAAATGGAAATCTAAGTAATGAAACAATTCGGCTTATCTAAGCAGGATATGTACATCGAAGTTTTCTACGTTAGACATTTGCAATAGGCTTATAAAAGTAATAAAGTTGAAGTAATTCAAATGATATAAACGCATATATCAAAATCCAAAACTTGAATATAAACTTTTATTGTAATATAAATAAAAACAACAATAATACAAACAAAGATAATTGAAAGCAATTCGAAATTAAATACATTGGGCCCAAAATTAATGAAATCGACTTAACGAATATAATAAAAACATCAAGTTTGTCTACGTGCTGGGTTCAGCTATTATTATAAGGGGAATTAAAATTAAAAACAGATAAACTAGAGAAGCGTTTACGTGAAAATTTAGATCTTTCTCTTATGAATCCACCTAAAAGCGGAAAGTACAACGCTTGCATTATGCGTTGTATGCGCCTCACGAACTGTCAAAATAAAATTCATTATGGGTATTTAAGTATAGACGGACATATTGCTTGCGTTTCGTTGTGCGTGAAAAAGTTTTAAAATTTTTTGCGTGTTTTCGTGACAGACAAAACAGGGATGTCTTTATGAAAACTCTAGAGACAATTTCGCGTTGACAAAATATGTAAAAGAACATTTGAAAATCTACCACATTAACACGCAGAGTTTAAAAAATAAAGTAGATGAATTTCGATATATATTCAAAAATTCAGACGTTGATGTATTGGCATTGAATGATTGATTATAAAATATATCGAGTAGACCATTTGAGTCATGGCGGGAGAGTTCCTGTTTATACCAGCACCAAGGTGAAGTGTTAATAGCCGATTTGGTATGGGAGACAGTTTCCTGTGGGTGGTTAACGTCTGCACCTGACATAAGTCTTAATCAGACGGGTTGCCTACAAGTTGATTGACGACCCCTCAGGGAGAAAGGGAATCCCTATTGAAGGGGGCCTCTCTACCCTGAAGTACCGCAGTAGAAAATGGGTGTGGACCAAATTCTCGCTTAGTGGTTTGCGTCGAGGCCTATCTAAGCACCTCTTTAAATGCTCCCCGCGAAACTTTGAGGTATGGGAGACAATATGAAGTTTATATTTTTCGAAATAAGTTATAACGATAACAAACTTCTATCAGCCAATGTATACAGGTCTAATCGCATTGTAAGCTTGGACCATCTTGAAGAAAAACTCGAGATATTCACACTTGGTTATATTATATATTATATTTATGTGTATTAATGAAAAAATTTTCACACATTGAAATGTGGGCGTGTTTGATGGTGATTAGAGACTTGGGCAACAAGGTTTCGAAAATAATAATGAATTTGGAAAAACAAACATCTGTGAGACGTAGCAACTAATCGATATTAAATTGAGAATTGGGTGGAGTGGGTAAGGAGATTGGCAACTGATATACATTTTAATGGATGTAGCTTCCACACAAGAAATCATGCTGCTTGTTCTTCTTCTTGTTATTCTTGTTATTACTATTATTAAAACGCTGCTTGTTGAGGATTAGGCCAACAGCCGTAGCAGTAGGTGGTGGGCGTTTGGTTGTGATTTGGTTTGATTGTGGCCGAAATTAAAGAAAATTTTGTTTAAGAAGGACAAAGAAAATAGCAAGACAAAGATTGAGAAAGAGAGAGAGAGAGAGAGAGAAATAAAAATGAGCAGTAATCGTAATAGGAGCACAATTTTTTAAAAGTAAGAAATGCATAGAGTATTATTTTGTTTTATTTGAAGGTTTGTGGAGTTGGGGGAGTTCACTTAAATTACAACACATCGTGATCTTCGACATCTTGAATTTGTTCTTTTTGTTCGCCATCACCATCGGCTTGCATATCAGACGTCCATAATGTCAGATTATCCCTTAACAGTTGCATAATTAGGGTAGAGTCTTTGTAGCTCTCTTCGCTTAAGGTATCCAATTCAGCAATGGCATCATCAAAAGCTGCTTTCGCCAATCGGCAAGCACGATCAGGCGAGTTGAAAATTTCATAATAAAATACCGAAAAATTAAGAGCCAGCCTCAAACGGATGGGATGTGTCGGCATTCATGGCAATATCGCTGGCTGCTTTATATGCAATCAATGAATTTTCGGCAGCATCTTTGCGCTCTGAACCGGTAGCAAATTCAGCGAAATAGCGATGATAATCGCCTTTCATTTTGTAATAAAATACTTTGCTTTCGCCGGTTGTGGCACATGGAATGAGATGTTTTTCAAGAACATTCAGTATATCCGAACATATTTCGCGCAGTTCTTTTTCTACTTGGCCTCGATAAGTTTTAATCATCACTGGCTTTTCTTCGGCTCCCTTATTTTCTTCCTTCTGCTCGATGGAAGTAATAATACGCCAAGAGGCACGTCGGGCTCCAATTACATTCTTATAGGCTACCGATAATAAGTTACGCTCCTCAACAGTTAATTCCACATCCATGGAGGCAACCTTTCTCATGGCCTCAAGCATTGTATCGTAACGCTCTGCTTGTTCGGCCAATTTAACCTTGGAAACATTATATTCTCGTTCGGACATTGTGTAAAAATTATCTCCGAGTGGGTTAGTTCTTTGTGTTTTTTCTTTTTTTTTCCTCTTTTTTGGTTTCCACAAAATTTTATCTAGACAAAGGAAATGGTTGCTGACTCCTTTTACACACTTATACGTTTTTGATGTTTGATACAGAAGAGTCCACTGATTTATTTTCCAATTTCGGTTCTATTTCTCGTTTAATTTATCAATTTTTTACAACAAATATACAAACTTTTTTATATTAGAAGTGAACGATGATTGCCGTAGTCTTTACGCCGCCGCTGCTTTTTTCGATTTACGTGACGTCCACAATAATTAATTTAAAGTTAACACGATGATCTTGCTGCGTTCCACTCTCCGAGTCCTTTTATTTGATACCCATATTTATAGTATTAATAACCAAAAATTATTCCACCACGTCCTGGTTTCCAGCATATTTATTTTAGATAAAAACAAAAAATGAAAAAGAAAATTTAATCATTTAAAGGAGATGTAGAAAATTTCAGCCTTCTATCTTCCATAATTTGTAAGTAGTGAGAACAATCCCACAAACTTTTGCT
Organism: Glossina pallidipes; assembly: GCA_000688715.1. NCBI lineage: Eukaryota > Metazoa > Arthropoda > Insecta > Diptera > Glossinidae > Glossina > Glossina pallidipes. Next base: position 98,559 of record KK500083.1, read on the forward strand.
TAGAGAAAAGAAGTAAAAGTTCACTTTACGCTCTGTGAGCTAACCAATTTGGCACATTTTCAATACCAACCTCCCAACCCAAAATTGAATAGGCTCTTCGTTTTTAAGGTCTATTAACGCTGAATTTCTTGTTGCTCATTTAAATAATTCTATACGTCCTAATACCTTTGTTTGCATCATTGATTCATCCATGGGCAATATGAACGCCCTCTTGGACGGAAAAGTTACATTGTTCATTTGCTCACGGTAGAAAGCAGGACATACACTTTCATCTTCTTTTTATTCAAATAAAAAGAAGTCTTTCTGAGATAGGCAAGGCTTTCATCATTACTTCGTGATACCTAATAACGCTACAACGAATAATATGACTTTACGGCCTATACCCTTTCGGAAAGCAATATTTGAGTCTAGACTAGCAGCTGATACATGATACGAACACATTAAAAGGTATCTTTCGGTGAAAGTTCCCTCTGTTAAATTAAGTCGACTTAGCATTTTCATCTCAACCCACAGCCCTATTATCTTTCAAAATTCATGTTTCTAGTGTAAACATTAGAACTGTGTTAAATAAGTTATGGTGGCCACGAAAGTCTTTAAGTCACCCTTCAGCCTACAAACAACTGAGGTTTTCCTCAGACTACTATTATTTTTTATATTTACTAAATATTAGGAGCCTAAAATTTAAAGAAAGTATGGGCTCTTCTAAAAGATATGGACATTGACTTAAGCACTTTTAGAACTTACTTGCTATGTTTTCAAAGCATTCTGTAATAACTCACCATCGAATGTCCTGCTTACTGATTATAATAAAGCTTTTTAAATCTCCATTTGTCGTGTCCGATCCCTATAGGTGCTGATTTTATAGAATCAGTTCGAAAGCATTTCAACCTTAGAAAATTGGAATGGGATCCGTTAGTATCTTTGCCAGCCTTATGAAAATAAATTGTCAAAATTTGGCTTTATTTGGTTAAAGAAACAAAGGTTTATCTTAGGTGTCACCTTCTTAGTTAAGTTAATAAACGGTGTTATTGAGTCTGCAGCTTATTATGAGAAGCAAGCTCTGATCTTACTCATTATTCTTTTACAAACTTTATTTTCGTAAAACGCAACCAACGTGGACACACCACCCGTTTAGAGGGCTTTCCAAAATTTTAATCGATATCTATAATTTAATCTCAATATTGGCTATATTGATGTGTATATAAGTAAATAAACAGAAAAAAAAGGCTGAAATTCCTAACTATGCATTGAGCTTTTGGGCGAGAGCTAAGGAATGTTAACCTGACTAGGAAATATGCTTGCAATATTACACAAAAATGTTTTTGCAGCAGATCACGAAAATCTGAAATACAAAATCAAATTCAGCAACAGCATAACAATAGAACTACTCTGCAACATAAATCCACCAGAAACTGGGGACCATAAATATTGTTTGGAATAATCTATGAACGTTGTTTGTGTGTATAGCGATCACTTTCACCCCAACACCACCCACAACCACTAAACGTCTAGGAATAGGATGGAATCGATAAACTTCAGTACAGCTCAATAAAAATTTTTCTTTAAAAACAAGTATATGTCTTCACATATTTATATTTAAAATATATTTCTCTACTAATTAATTTTACATTTTGATCTTTCTAGGAGATCCGCAATAACTCAACAATTGACTTTCTCGGTATTAACTCTAACTCCTTCTATTGGCTCATTGTGAGTTTTTCTCTTGGTATGCTTGCAGCTAACGCATTCGCCAAGTACAATCGCACAATTGTACAACCAGACTTAGTGACAATTTATTGGACAGTACGCAGGTGTAACTGAAAAGTCTTAAATCAATCACGCAAGCTTAGCATTTGCGTCCGTTTTGTTCGCAATTTCGAGATCTAGCGGCTCTTGGAAAAGTATTTCCATCGGTACTCATTTTGCAAAATGGAGGACAGTGGCTTTAGAGATTATCATTTTCCGTTAGTTATTTTCTGAAAGTTGAACGTCTTGGAAATTGGATTCTTATTGCTAAAATTTTCTTAGGAAAAATTCTCCTTTTGTATTGTAGACGCATATTAGGCAAACGGGGAACTCACGTATGAAAGTACCTGTTGGTAGTAAGTCTGGCTTCTATAACCACTATTAAAATATTTAAAATTAGTATTTAAATGTATTCATATTATTTTTCACCAAAATATTTACAACACCAAGAGAAAAGTTACACCGTCCATTGTTGCAAATTACACCTACAGGATGAAAATGTTTTGAATTCTGAGGAATATTCCCATGGCATTATCGTCGGTTGTGAGTTAAGAATGGTTTGCATATAGAAAACAAATTATTTCCTTTCTATGATAACTTTCCGCTCAACCCGAAAATTTCGAACTTGCGATTTTTGCATTTTTCCTGATTAAAGGTTGGTGCTAGTGGGAAATGGAGCATCACCCAGTTAGCTTATAATTATGTTTGAATTGAATCAAATGTTATACACAAAAATTCTTACTCATGACGACCGAAATGCTTTAGCTGCGTAAAACATATTGGTTACTAAATAAATAATAAAATATTGTTACTTTTGCTTTACGTAAATCAATTACAAGTGGTGATATATATACTATATGGCGTAGGCATTCTAAGTTGCATATGGTGTCAATACGCTAGAAATGCATGACGGAAATGTGCTGCACCACTTATAGAGCAAATATGTGCATATGATGGTTTAAAATAAATTGTGATATTAATCTATGAGCTCAATGTTTAATGAAATTTCTTTATATTATCAAGCTTTACTGTTTTTGTTGATTATGGGGATGCCTTTATATTAGAAATGGACTTTTTTTGATACCATTTCATAAGTTTCTATGGAGAGTTCCTGGCTTGGAAATACACAGGATTATCATATTTAAGTAATTATTTTTAAGTGTTTTTTTGGTTTTTTTCTTTTGATTTAGACTTTGGCTCTTTCTATGGACCATTTCAACCTGACTTCCATTTCATTTGAGCAGTTATGTAAATTAAATTTATTGGCATCTATTTTCGGTGCATCATTTGGCAAATAAGACAGTTTTCCAAATATCAACACGTAAGGCATAAATAGACTGTCAGTATATATTTTCCCCGTCGCAAGAATTAAGATATCAGCTTCAAATTTTTTACAAACATTCACACAGGTCTACACGTACATTTGCATTGAAAGTGAGCCAATTTGGTTAAAGCACACGCCTGCAGTGTAACGTAAAAAAAAGCAAAAAAGTTAGGCTCTCTGCGCATTAGGCTTCGCATTGCTAACTACCCAATAACTGCAAATAAATAAAATACCTAAACTTTTTAGAAACCCAGAAAAATGGAAAGAACCGACAGCAACAATGCTTCGATGCTTCAATCTGGTCAAAAAGGTTACAAGCGCCGGAAACTGGAAAAGTGAGACCGTAGGTGGTTAATGATTCCTATACCTGTTTGGAAGACTTAATTTTGGAGGACACATCGTTCCCTATTTCTCCATCTCTTTGATCTGAGTTAGCTTGGTCACCCTTTACTAATTTCCATCACTTGACGCTACTTTTTTGTTTTTATACCCTACACTACTTTTGATACAAAGTGTGAATTATTATGATTAATATAATGACAAATAATTGATTGTCTTACGTTGATCAAAATACACCTGACATTATCACAACGACCAGGGATGTGTATTATTTGGTTTTTATTTAAATTGGGATGAACGTGATTTGTCGAACAATTGACCGTTTGGGTCATTTAAGGCATTCCTCTAAAGAGTTCATAGTAATTTGAGCACGTTTCAAAGCTACAGTCTTCTTTTTTTATTACAATAATAAGTTTTTAAAATATTTTTCAGATTTACATTGGCGGTCACTTATGTCTACTAGCATAATAGCCCATCCATATTCTTTTTCCTTCAAAAAGATTGGACCGGATGGCCACAAGAACTGAGCGTAATTTCATCTCTTTAGCCGTCGCGTCATCGGTTAGATTTTGGGAAACAGGCGTACACTCTCATACATTATTTTCTCTCTGAAATATAAAACCAAGTTTTCATCGTAATTCGTTCTTTTTACTATGAATTGTAAACGTTTTAATGGCACAGTATATCCGTCAACATATTCGTATTTATCATTTTCCAAATAATAACCTTAACATTTTTTGCTTGTTTGTAAAACTTGTTTAGCGCTTTTGTCAACGTCGAATTGGGTAGCACGCATTTTTATATCAAAATATTAAGTAAACGTCATTACAAATGTCGTCTAATATATTTGAATTTGCGACTCTCTCAGTTCAGTGACAGTTAACTTTTTTAAATTGCAATAAAGGAAAATTTTTTCCTTCAATAATCTTGCCAGATTTTTTTGAGTGGACATATAAAGCATCCTTATTGGTTTAACACAGTTAATCTCAACAAACAAGAAGATATATTTATATATATATATATATATTTAATATATATATATATTTGCATTAATGTAGCAAAGTCTTACATGGGAATGCTCTTGATTAGAATTGAAAAACGTACAACCCAATCATTCGTGAATAGAAAAGTTTAGATATAGACGAAAGACATTAATAGAAAAAGTCAAATTGTGCTATCTTTGATTTTTTGGATGGCTGGATATTTGCTTTTAAATCCGTTTAGTATTAAGTTATGTTCTGGCAACTGCAATCTTGTTGTTCTTTCGACATTGAAATACATTAGCTTTATTGTGAGTGTCACAAATAACAAAACCTAATCTTTCTGGAACTTTTTGTAGTTTTAGCACTTGTTCACCTTATGGCCCTTTTATTTGTACAGGTAACAATTCGAATAACGGCTCTTAGTCTAACATTTATTGTTTTCGGTGCAGCAGTTGTTACTAGTAGCCACATTTTCGAGAGTATATTTATTTGATATAGCACCTTTTACTCATTAATAAAAAAAATAATACAAACTAATTATAAGTGATAAGTGATAAGATAAATTTAAATAAATTTTAAAGTAAGGTAAAAGGGCGGTGTTAGAAATTTTTTATTTTTTACAGTAATCACTTACGACTGCTAGCGCAACACGCGTAGTTACTTACCATAGCCATAAGCTGAATTCTTCGACGCGAGTAGAAGGGGCTACATTAATTTGCAAATATTTTGACTAGTGCATTTTGTCAGCAGGAATTAACTCATCAACAAACGCCCTGATACGCCAGCACTGGACAGGAACAGAGTCTAGTTTGATACCATGAAACTGAGGTTCATATTTTTGATACCCTTTTAGCAAATACGGTTGGGTTGCTTTGCAATTTTGCAATTTGGCTGGGAATTCAAATATGAGCACATTCGTAATAACAGTACAGTAGTTATAGTGTGTTTTATATTGCTGGTGTGTATTAGAAATTTTTCACCCTTACTCTTACTCCTTACCGAGTCTTTTAGAGGTAATATTAATTTTCTAAATCATGTACCCGTATGCACTGGTCATTTCCTTATAAGCAATAACAATCTTACTTCATCTTTCCGCCTGACTTGTGAAGTCTGATAAATCCTTTCGCATTAAACGTAGTAGTGTATTTACATAATAGCTATCTAGGTGCTCTTGAATAGGGTGCAAATGAGTTGGAGGTTGAGAGTGTCACGTCCGTAGGGATAAAAAATGTTGCATTCGAAGAGACGAATTTCTTTCTACTTTCCAAAGGGAACCGTGCAAAAAAATTAATAATGAAATTCATATTACATGTATATAAAACAAAAACCATTCATTCTTATTACAAAATCAAATTAAATTTGATGTACAATGAAAATTCAGTCCATAAGTATGTACAACATTTACAAATTAAAATTAGGAATTAGAAAAAAAATGTTACTGCCATTCCATTCTTTAAAACCACCATTTGCTTTTGGGTCCGTCATTGAGGTATACTCTTCGTTTTAAGAAAGAATTCATATCTAGGAAAAAGCGAGCACTGACAAAACGGAAGAGGACTTTCTTCGGCTTCTTTACGGTATCATATCCAAATCCTTCACCATGAAATTCAGAACTTCGTTAGATATTACTATATCCAACAACGAAGGATGAGGGTACATTCGCTTTGTTAAAATATTTGCAACATTAAGACGGAAGCTTCAGATCTATGAAGTATAAAATTCTGAATAAAATGGAAGTATACAATTCGGAATTGTGTGATGTCCTTAGTAAACATTGTGCTGGTCGCCAAAATGAATATAGCGGCCTCAAATTTGGCAGAAACAATGCAAGTTCTTGCACGCAAGTTGGTGTTGAAAATGAGTGAAGTCGATTACAAAACACGTTCACAGTGCAACATAGAATGAGCATATTCCGGTTTTGCAAAGCAAAAAAATTGATTGTTTTGCTCATTACGCATATCCTGAAGAAGACAGAGCAGTAAAAATTTCCATGTGTGTGTTTTCATTCATTTTTACATTTATTTTTGGGGTTGAAGAAACAACCGTCTATTCATATTGAGTCGTGGCGTGTCAATCGCACTTGACTTATCGTTTCCACTCAGCTTATTTATATCCCCCCCATGCATTGAGGCTGAATATATAATCGTCAATTCTTTATATATATTTTACAAACAATTATTCGTTTTGCTTATAAATTGCTCCTACTTTTGACCCGTTTATTTATTTGAAACACGCATTTTCATTCTTTTACCATTGAGATATGACATTATTGATTTGCTGAGGGATTGTAACTGCTCAATTATTTTCCTGCTGTAGAGCAAAGGCTTTGAACTCGTCGTTCTCACTTATCTATCTAACGGGCCTAGGGTTTCGCCAATATAATTTTTAATTAATGTGCAACACAGTTAAATAACGTACCCAATGCGACGGGTAATTGCCGGAATTTTACATCTTCTACCTTCAATCTTCTTCCCCCTATTACTCCGCTAGACATCTACAATTTGAGTGCTGTACTCGTCAGTACATAACTTCTTACGCGCGTGCACCTTCACACCAAACTAATCTTTATCGTCAAAAGTCTTACGGTCAATGAGCTTAATTACATTGTTTCTACTGGAAACCTGCTCTACATGTTATGAACACTTACAAATGTTTTGCGGGCGTTTGCTTTTAACCAAGCTTCGTTCTACGTCATATCCTCGTTTTGATTCACCGATAACTTAAAGAAGCTATATAAATAAAAATAATTGTTCGTTCATCACCCATCGGGTGAATCAAACATAGGCTATACGCAATACGAAATCAGAGGATATCTAATTCCAAATATTTGGACCACTTTCCCCACATTACAGCAAATCTATTTGCTCGAATAGTTCGACGGATTTATACCGTTTATTTCGATACCATCCCAAATTATAATACCTATATAATATTAACATTGTCAAGGCTGAAATTGAAATGTTTGTTAAAACGATGTCACTCATTACTAAAATTTAAATATTTGCGCCTATGAACTTTATGTCCTGCATAAAAAATTCACTAAAACGGTGCATTTGTCCGTTGTTAGAGAAAAGTAATTCCATTTTTCCCATGTATATATTAGGAAATAGGGATTTTAAGGAAAACTATGGGGGTATAGGCAAATTTGATGCGTTTTGGCCAAGTCGCAACAATGTTGTGTTTTCTTGTGACTTAAACAGTATGCACCTAAATATGAATGAATGTAAACAACATTCTCCGAAAGGATTCAACTTATTGTTTTCAGAATAGTCGATATTGTATACATGAATTTTATACCCATGTTAACGTTTTATCGATTGTCAAATTTTTTTATATACAGATACACCTTCGATTTGTAGCTCTAGGGACACACTCGTGCTTTGTCCTTGGCTATACCCCATATCCCTTGCGGTACAGGGTATATTACTATTATGTGGACATATGTAACACCCATGTAACCCCGCCTTTTATTATACCGTTTAATTCAGAATGATTTTGTGAATCAACCTAAGCTTGTCTGTCCGATGTCTGTTCATGTAAATTTGTGTTCAATCTATAGGTCACAATTTTGATGAAATTTGGCATATTGACGTGCTTTAGCCCAAAGACAAAGGCTATTGAAAGTGGTTTGGATCGGTCCACTTTTTCAACTGCTTCCCATGTAACGCTCTATTTTAAAGAATCGGTAAATAGAAAAAAGTTCCAATTTTCAAAATTGCTCGATAAAAATCGCTCTGTGTTAGTATTTGCACATCCTAATTTGGTATGAAAAATTTGATTTGGCGGGGGCCATTTTTTCAACCTCCTCTAATATAACCGTTCCTACGAAAACTGAATATTTATATGGTAAAATGCTATAATTTTTAATATTCCGTGGTCAAAGTTGGAACAAATTTGCACCACATGGGCCTACTTCTTGGATCCGATTCCATATACAATTCCTTATGAATAGTAAGTCGTTCAGAAAATGTTGAACATTTAATATTTTACGATGGAAACTGGTCTATAGTAGCAATTCAGCAAAAAAATTAACGGTAGGGAATTTTTGATTGCATAGGTGTATTGTATAGAGCCTAACATATATAGGGATTATTATAAAAAGCAAGCTCTTATATGGAAAGAAAGACTATTTTCACGTCTTTTATAACGGAAACTGAAAAAAATAAAATTCTTAGGAAAGATATTAAGTATGATAAATTGACGCCATGTGATGCTTTGGGTATTCTCCAATATGGGAGCTTTCATGAAAAGTACGCCTTTGCTTAAAAATAATGTGTAAAGTTTTGATTTATTATTACCAAAACGAGTGAATAACAGTATTAGGCGAAATGGTGTAGTGTATGTAATGGCCGGCCCTGCCAGATTATAATGTGTTTACTTGTTTTTTTATCATTTGAAAATCACTTGAAAAATTTAGGTGAAAAAATTTTTCGTTGATTTCTTTTTTATTTTATTTTGTTAATTTAATTTAATTTATTTGCTTGTTCTATTCTCTTTTCAAATTTTTCATGTTTTTTCAAACATAATTTTTAGCTCCACGTGTTACATTTTGATGTTAATTATGTTCAGAATATGGACTTCAACTAATATGCTGTTTTCTAACAATAATGTATTGATAAACAAACTAATTTATGCCAAAATTCTTTTTAGCGTGGTAATGGGTTAAATCAACCGCAGCATTGATAAAATTTGTGTAAAATATTTGTTGACTTAATTCATACTTCATACTTATGTCCTAAATCTACCTAAACATACAGCAAAAGGACGAACTTGGCTTACATTCGCTATTTGATCTCAAATAAATCGAACGCCGAGAAGGCATTTAATTGTATAGTTGGAATCACTCAATGAATTGAACATTTTATCACTATAAGTCAATAAGTCGCTTGAAAGAGACAGATGTTCAGCGTTATCCTATTCTTACTAAAAATATAAAATGGCAGGTAAGTGGAAAAGTGTGTAATCGTGATCTTGCAGCAGTTTTCTACTCACAAACGCAAGCACCTTTTATATAAGTACTTTAGTTTCTCTTCTTAAAAACGAAATGCTAAGTTGGTTTCAAAAAGCAAATAAAATCATTAAAGGTGCTGTGGACTTGTACAAAGAAAGTGGCCATAGAAGAAAAAAGGACTTCAAACTACTTCAAACTTCAAGAGCGTTTTTATGTGCAACCTTAGTCAGAAAATTTATTGATTACAAAACTTACACTTGCACCTACCCATGCTGTGGCTGCCAAAGGCAAAGCCATCATCACAATATTGATAGGCTCCTATCGGAAAATGAAATTATTTCGTAAGCTCATTTTAATTACTTTTGCTCATCTAAAATATGAGATGATGACGATTTCGCCCCTAAACATATTTTCTGTTACAAAAAGATAAAAGACGCCGTAAAAAATTGAAAATTGTAATACACAGAGATACAGAAAGTCACCCCCTCGTTTTTTATACGGTCGTTTTTTAGTATTTCAGCTCTAACAACCACCTTGATATAAGACATCTTATGTTATTTCACCCTCACGGACTTAATAAGAAAAGAAATTTTTTTAAACATTTCTAGATTGCTAGAACGACTTCCGATTATCGCACCATAAAGTCCAAAAGCATCGGCTTTCATCGTTATGCAATTCAAAAGGTTGATCTGTTTCGGTAACCAAAAGGCATATGAATATGTGCGTAGCTTTACAGATGAAATGAATAAGCTAGAGAATATTAATTTTTTAAGAAACAATTTTCAATTGCTTTTGATAAAATTCAACGTCTTTTTATTTAAGTCCTTGGAGTTCAAGGCGTCTTTTTATTTAAGTCCTTGGCGCAAGTTTAGTTGCGTTAATTACCTTAGGATGTACCGGATATACGTCCCGTATTTTCACTGTAATGCCAAGTACAGTAGTCATATACAGATAAGAAACAAGAAGTGAAAACACGGAAAAATTAATCAGCAAGTATTTAAAATGAAGTACGAAAGACATATACGGCTTATTTACTCGTACTGGTATATGATACGTATAAATATGTATAAATGCAAACATACTCGCAACCATAGAAATGTTTTCCGAGTAGTGATAACGGTTTTCCAAGAATTGAAAAACGACAGAATTTTTTTGTGAATTAAAAGACATCTAATGCAGATTCTAGAAATAGATAGAAATTTGTTGAAACAAGATACTAGCTGGATGTGGATAATGACAATAATCAACGAAAGTAATTTGCCTGAAAGGGGGTTAGAAAGTAAACACTTAGGCCTTAAACTAAAACTTAAAGCAAACAGCCATCAATCTATCAAATCGCGAACTAAACTTTTTACAAAATAGGGTTATATGTGGAATAGCACATCGGACAAATGGCCTCCACAGCTTTGCTGGTTCTTTTATCGAAATTTCGATCTTCGAAACATGGAAGTTCACAACCAGGGAATGTTTCATGCAGTAATTGAATTGTTTCACGAGTTGTATAGCTTGTCTTGTTGTATGTATGGAACTATCTTGTTGAAATCACATGTTCCCATCAATATCGTCCAATTTATGCAGAAAGAATTAGGTTGTCATAGCGCGATATGGAGCACCAGTAAAAATTATTGCTTGACCACCCTCATTTTCGAAGAAGTATATCCAAACTTTCATTCTTTTTGAAATATTGTTCAACGATGACAACGTTTAGCTCGCATGCGTGTTTACAAGCGATCAAAAAGTTTGCCATTATTCTTAAAAGTTTACACAAGTCAATAAAGACACGAAAGCTTTACTTGCTTTAGTTTCAATGTTGAAATTCCATAATTTTTTATTAATTTTGCATTGGCAAATTACTATTCTTCAAAGTAATTTAATGTTTTACACTCCAATGGAATAATTCCATACTGTACACCGTTTGTGGGACAGGGTATATTAAGTTTGTGCGGACGTATGTAATACTCAGAAGGGCTTAAGATAGACTCAACTTTTATTATACCGATCTAAGTTTGTCTGTCCGTCCGAAGTCTGTCCATGTAAATTTGTGTTCAATCTACAGATCACAAGTTTTTAGATATTTTAGCGAAATTTGGTATACTGACGTACTTTGACCCAAAGACGAAAGTGGTTGGTCTCGGCTCACTTTTTTGATCAGTTCCCATGTAATACCCTACTTTAAACAATCGTTAAATGGAAAAAAATTCCAATTTTCAAACTTTGTCGATAAAAATGGCTCTGCATTAGTATTTGCGCATTCTATTTGTGTATGAATAATTTACTTCGGCGGGGGCCATTTTTTAACCTCTTTTTATATAACCGTTCCTACGAAAACTGAATCTTTGTATAATTAATTTGTAGAATTAATAAAAAGGAATAATTTTTAATATTTCATGGTGGAAATTGGCTCATAATGATCGACATAGAAATCAGCTTTGCTCCCGTATGTCTATTTTTTGGATGAAAAATGGTTTTGCATGAAAATAATATACAAGTGTTGATGTATAATTACCACAATGAGTAAGTAACTGTATTAGACGAAGTGGTGTATGGTATCTAAGAGTCAGCCTAGCCTGACCATAATGTTCTTATTTGTTTCTCATTCTGTACATAGTGCGTATACAATATACAAATCCAATTTTATTCTAATGTCAATAATGATTTTAAAATGAAACATTAGGTACAAGAAACCCTCGTTGCGCTTATTCCAAAGAATGCTTCACAGTCAGCCGAAGATCGAGTCAGAGAGCCGAAATTCGAAAACTTGTGGAAACGTTTTACGTTTACGATTTAAATGGAGATAAGGTTGAACTCTTAATGGTTGCACTAACTGGTGAATATGGATTGAATGCTGCTTAAGCTGAAATTTATACCAGCCTATTTTCATTAACAAAAATTATCAGAAAAGTGATATGCGTGTTTTGTTTCTATACTTTTTTTTTCATAACTGATCGATTAAAAGCGCTGAAAATGTGAAAACTTCTGATGAATATTAGCATCGAGCATAAAAGTGTCACACAATAGAAGTCCTCTAGTTGAAATGTATACATATTTCAGGATTTGAATGTAAGGACTATATTTCAAGTTCGAATCGGCCAGATTATCATCAAGTCCATTTTAAAAAGTAAAAGCTAAGTAATTACAAAAGGTAACTGTTACTATATAAGTTTTCCAAGAAAGTTATTGTTTCCGGTAGTCTTAGAATCTTGAACGGAATTAAACAGACGGTAATCGATTTCAATTTAACAAAATTGACTAATGAAATATAAGGAAAAAACACTAATTAAACTTCTTTAATTTAGATAGCCACGCTAGCATTTTTTATGCTACGTAAATAAACATGTTTGTTAAGTTATTGCAAAGCTATCTAGATTTCGATTAAAACGCGCCTAATAATTTTCAATTTTAAAGATGCGGGTACACCAAGTTGTGGTTCATCTACGCTTGTATATAGTGTCGGAATGATAACGGAGACCGGCCTATTGTTAAACACTTCGAAGTGGAACAACGGTAACACAGGGGATAAAACAGTTTAAATGACACATGGTACTACCTTCTGACGTTCGCGCATATATATATATATATAAATATATAAATATAAATATATCATATAAAATATATACAAATATATACAACCATATGTATGCGAAATGTAAATATGTCGAAAATAAAGTATAAACAAATAAAACCAAATAAGAATATTATAGTCGGGCATGGTCGACTCTTACATATCCCTCACCATTTCGCCTAATACAATTAGTTATTCCCTCGTTTTGGTAATAATACACCAAAAGTTACACATGACTTTCATGCAAAGCCATATTTTTTCCATGGAAGCCCGTATATTGGGGAAATCCTTATATCCTTTTATCCTTATATGTCAAAAATAGACATTCCTGGTCCAAATTCGATAAATTTGATTTCTTTGTCAATAAACTACAATGAACTAATTTTCGCCATGATATGTTAAAAATTATACAATTTTACGGTATAAATATTTAGTTTTCGTAAAAACGGTTACAGAAAAGCAGGTTCAAAAAATTGCCCCAACCGAAGCAAGCTTTCCATATCAGTTTACAACGTCCAAATAGTATTGCAGAACGATTTTGACGAGAAATTTTAAACGCTCAAATAAGGCAGTATATAAGGAGTGGTCGAAAATTTAACCGATCCAAACTACTTTCAATAGCATTCGTCTTTGGACCAAAGTACGTCAGTCCACTAAACTTCATCGAAGCATCTCAAATGGATGGACAGGCTTAGAACGATTCAGAATCATTTTCTACGTCCCTCTTCGTCTTACATACGTTCGCACAAAGTGATGTAAAATATAAATACCTCAGTGTCACCGTTCAATGTACAAAAAGTAAAGAAATATATTAATGAGAGTGAGGATATAAAGGGAGAGAAAAAATAATGTGATATATTCAAAATCGATTTTCAATTACTTAACGCTGCGTATTTAAATTACTAAAACTGTATGAAAGAGAAAATTCCCAAACAATATTTTCTGACAATATTTCATTAAAAATCAGACGACAATAACGTCGGCATAGATGCAAAAAATAAACACGCACACAAAAAATAATTCAATGTAAAAAAAAACAACCCCAGACATTTTTTAATAATGCGCATATATGAACGGTGGTGGGACAAAAATTCCGCTTGTGTGTCCCTGCACATTGTAAATGCTACCCCTGACACCAAAAAAGTTTTCAGCAGCGCTATAATCGTAGCGAATGGTAGATATCTCCACCATTTCTATTCGTCTTTCATTTGAATAGATGACAAGACGCAGCGTACTAGTAAAAATTTTCAGTTAACTTTTGAATTTATGTCTTTACTTCTTCTGTTTTTATCGATATTTCACCTTCTCCATGTGTACGTTTTTGATGTGTTTAAATACGTTATATTATGGGTGCCACGCCGAGTTGCAAGCTGAACATGCATCGACTCATTTGGTGGTGGATATAAAAATTTACATTTGTAATGGGAGCATGTGAATGTGTGAATGTGTGTGCATTTATGTAAAACAATATTTTTTTAATATACACATAGATTTCTTTTCCTGTTTGGAAAACATACATATACATAAATGTGGGTATGTGAGTATGAGTGGAAGCGTTGGTTTGCGTGCGAAAGTGAGCGTAAGTATGAGTTTGGGTGCTAGCGTGGGGAGTGGACGTGGACGTGGATATGGGTATAGGTGTGGCCGTAGGTGCAGGCTGGGGTGTAGGTGTAGTGTATATACGTGCTTTTGTGCATGCAGCTATGGGTATATGTAGATAGGCGTACGTGAAAAAGCTCAAGAGCTGGAGTGCAGGGCTTCAACTAGCTAAAAACCATCTTCGCTGTGTGCATATTTTAGACATAAAAGTCAATAAAAAGACCAGATTTTTGAAATTAGTGGAACAAATTAATGTTTTCTTGACTCCTTTGGTATCAAAACATGTTCACCGGTAAAAAAAGGCAACGTGCTAAACGACCCGGCGAATTTAGTGTAAATGCTTCCGTTTACAATCAAAAAAGACACTAATACTACTGGTAGTCCACAAAATTTTGCAATATGAAATTTAGATCCTATTTGGCCTTTCGGTGACGGGGTAACATCAGAATAATGAAAAATGTGCAAAATCTTCCTAATAAACAAGATTATAGGTTGTTTCATAGATCATATTTTAAAAGTCCACAAAATTACCGTTCATTCGTTTTTGGGGGAAACCTTTTTATAGCCTTTTGGCTCCTGTTACGGAACAGTTCAAGCCTAAACAGATTAGCAAACAGGCTATGGTAGTCGCCACAGCGGAACGGTGAAAATCTCAGTTGTTTCTTTTAATTATTAGCATATCACAATTATTTTACCCCTTCATTTTACCTCCTTCAGTGGGCTAGTGTGGTCCATTTTTGGACGATAAAAATAGTGTTCTAGTTTAAATGTAGTCACTACAGCGATAACTTTTCCCTCGAAAGTAGGAGAAATATCTGCGTGATTACTAGTAAAATTCTATCTCGACCAGGCGTTAGAAAAAACAATCAATCGTAAATTATTTATGTACGGTTGTGTTGAAGAACTGATGCGTTGCTAGTCTTAAAAAAGAAACTGTCAGATCTTTCTTTACTTAGTTTAAATCTATTTTGTGTAAAACGCTTCAGCAGCACTGATTATTCAAACGTATAGGTACATATTACTCCTAATACAAATTTTTTTTTCAGATTTTGGCTTCCTAGATAATTTGCTTTATTAAAAACCCTTAGATGCTAGTGCTTTAAGACTTAGGCCTTCGTATTTATTTCTCTGGCTAAGTTAATAATAATATAAGTGGATAAATTTGGATTTATGTTAAAACTAGAGTGTAGTATTGAAAAAAAAACTTCTTCAGACATTTGGTTTTGTTCTTTGGTTTTGTTTTTTTTTTAGCTATTCTCTTAAATTTATTTATACTATCAGTTTTAACCCAGTTCCAATTCAGTTTTAACTCTCATTTGTGGGAAGTTTTGGTTGTCACATTTCTCACAAGCCTCAGAAATCGTACAATAAAAAAATGTCAAAAAAAAAGTCGCGAACATAACTCAATTCACCAACAGGGTGAGTCAATAGTCTGATATTTTCTGTCACAGCATGTGAGTTCAGTTTTCGTAAATATAAAGAAGGCTCCTCTGACAATATATATAATAAAAACCTTAAAAAAAGAGATTTCTAGTTCCTTTCATGAACATTAAAGGTACTTTGGAGGGAAATGCATGTATGGAAATTAGGTTGAATGCCTGCAAATTTATCGTCCGTCAAATTCAACACAATCGTCATATTCTCATAATAATCTTTTTCATTTCTGTCCCATGTCTTGCATTTCTGCATACCATTTTCCACTTTTAAAGTACACGTCCTTTACAAAGTTATATATATAAGCTGTTCTAGTTGGCTTAAAATGAATGATAGTCTAAGATATATTGGAAGTTAAATTTCCTTTTTTTACTACCTCGTGTAAGGGTACTTGTATTAAACGCGGTCGAGAAAAGTTCAAAACAATACAAGTTTCTACTCGCTCACCCTACTAATACATTACGTAGGCTTTTAATAAGAAACTAAAATATACTCTCAATGTCAATAATGCTGATCAGTATTGTATCAATATACGTTTATCGTCTTTTTTTTTTTATTTTGCTTATTCTTAATATGAAAAGGGTTAAACAGAAATTTGGAATCAACTCGAGCATACATATCGTGGGTACACTTAGGGATGGAATTTAAGTTATGTAATACAAAGAAAAGGATATATACAAATTCAGTTTGGATTGCTACATATTAGTTGGTATTGACATATAAGCTATTACCAAATTCGTTTGATACAGGGATGAATTTATAGCACGTAATTTCTGGTTTAATTTCAATGTGTTACAAATCAATACAAGCAAATCAATGTAGAAAAATAACCCTCCACTCAAGTTACTATCATAATCTTAAAATAAAAAAGTGGTACTAAAAAACATTTTAAAAAATTGGAAAAGCGGAGTAAGTATTTTCGTTTTATGCCCATCCTCTATATTTGTTTAATTTTACCAACCCCCAATTACATATAGATTCCATATATGTTACTTAGAAGGTACCAGTAAACACAACATTGTTGATTCACTACGGACGCCAAAATATCTCTTTGCACTTAAAGTACCTTTTAAAGTCTTAGAAAATAACGGCCTCCTTGGACTAACAAAATGGGCAACGAAAGGTCCAGCCAATCTCATTCATATAAGTTAATTGCCCAGGAAGAACGTTAACGCTGATCCTTTGTACCAGCAATATTATAATTATAATAGTGTTTCCTTTTTGTATATCGTCATCACTACTTTTCATTTTTTTAAAGTAAGACATAATATAAAGGAAAAGTTCAAATCATATATATACATTTTTACATGACCAATGACTAAGGGTGTGTCCCCTATTCGTGTGACATTGTGAACGAAGTGGGTAGAGAAAGACATAGGGAATGTGGTGGTCGCAGCCTAGTGGCCATCGATAAGGGTTGTGCTTATACTATCTAAGAACCCGATCTATGGCTACGATCGAAGTAAACCCTACCGCCTTGAGATTTTTACGCGCAAACACTAATGCAGTAGTCGCAATGCTTACCTATTCAGCTACTCATGCACAGATATAATGTAAAGAAGGTTTAAATTAATATAAAATGAAAATAAAAACAGATAAATGAAATCTAAATTTAAAATAAATCTTTATTTTATTTATTTATTTATTTATTTATTTATTTATTCCACTTATACAGAAACTCAACTAAAACAAGCAACAGTCGAGTTCAAATGACACTTAAAGTAAATCTTAAATTAATTATTATTAAAAAAAACTTAGTATAAGTACAATAAAACAAATAAAAGGAAAAAAAGAAAAAAAAGAAAAAGAAAAAAAGCATGTACACAATTAGCACAGAGCCACACCCACAACCGGTACAGAACCTAGTTGCAAATGAACCCCTAAGCCATCGCAAACATGCATAAGCTTGGCAACCGATAATAGTTAACAACAATTATATTCGAATCATAGTGACTCTTTAGGATTAAGAGCTAGTTTAAGTACGACATTGGCAAATCTCGTGTATTAAGCAATGTTGCTTTAATGGACTTTAAAGTGTCCGATAATGAAAAAAGGTGATAGACGTTATTTAGGTTAGGTTCTTGCAAACAACTCTGAGCGGGTTAAACAGCTCATAATTATATTTACAATCACTAACCTTAACCAAGGTAAAGTGCCTAGAGAAGCGGTTAGGGACATTAAAACTTATTTCTTCAAGTAATGACGGCGAGTCAATAGCGCCGTTTATTAATTTGATTGCGAAACAAACACCAAGAACAAATCTACGTTTTTCAAGAGACGGTAAGGACAAAAGAAGCAACCTATTTTCATAGGGGGGAAGAGAAGCAGACGGATCCCAACCCAAATTCCTAAGAGCAAACAACAGGAATTGCTTTTGAATAGATTCAATTGAGTCTACATAGCACCTATAAGAAGGAGACCACACAATAGAAGCATACTCAAGTATAGGCCTAACGAAACACGTATGAAGCCTTTTGGTAATATACGGATCATCTAGCTCTTTGGACCACCTCTTGATGAACTTCTTTAAATTGGTTTTTTTTTTTTTTATATCCACCACAGAAGGTTAGTGGTGTACGTCGAAACGTGTGCAATACTCAGAAGGAAGCCTGAAAGGTCCCATTAAATATACTTGATCAGCATCAAATGCAGAATCGATTGAAGTATGTCCGTCTGTACGCCCATCTCTCTGTCTGCACATCTGTTTGTCTACGCATCTGTCCGTTTGCCCATCTGGATAAAATCTATGGTAAACATTCTCCCGCTCGCAAAAGTGGAGTCATTATTTATTACCAACTATTTCCACGAAATATTAGCTAACGAACAGCCAAGATAAGTTTGTAAAGAAATGCAATTTACTTGAAGATGAGCGGAGGATGGAGAAAGAATGAAATTATGTACTTATTATGCGATAATGTTTAATTTACCTGAATAGTTAGTTACACGCAGATCACGGAGTTCAACTTAGAAATTTTTAAAAAATAATGTTGACAAGAAATACGCACTTCATGTCCTACTTATTATTTTTATTATTATAATTTTAGACTAATGAAGTAAATTCTTAGACTAAACAAAAGACATTGAGCACTAGCAACACAGGCTATCGGCTCTAATTTATAAAATTACATTAGATATTGAGCCTAGTAGTTTTAATAAAGTAATATATTGAATTAATATTCTGTTCTGAAGCTGATTTTAGAAAGTCCAAAGGGTTAATCGTTTTAAATGCAATACTGCTAGCCAAGGAAAGGTTAAGGCAGTCGCAGAGAATATGCTTCATAGTAAGAATTTGTCCACAACTGCAGATTGGGGAGGAAGACTTCTTCAAGATCCATTGGTGAGTTGCAATTGTATGTCCAAGGCGAATTCTCGAAAATGTTTGGATCTTGATTTTCTCGACATTTGTTGGATATAAAGGTGGAATTAATTAAGGATTAATAGAAGAGTAGTGTTGATGATGGTATTGTAGATTTCCTTCTGTAATTTTCTCTTTAACCTTTCCTCCAATGTATCTTTGAAGATCCAACTTTTCTATGACATCATCCATAATTAGAGGTGCAGAAGCAGCATACTTTGCCGCTCGATCAGCCTGCTCATTTCTCAATAAACCGATATGACTAGGAACCCATAACATTTTAATTTTTCCGCCGGGTGTTGTAATTATATTCCTTAATTTGTTGATAGTGCTCCATCTCGAAGTCTAAGGATTCCGAATAGCTTGTAATACAGACAAACTGTCAGTAACAATGACGGTTTTAAGTTTGTTTTTGTGGGCAAGGTTCGCAGCGTGAAACTGGGTTTCCATATATTATTAGAACTTATTACCAAAGATTGTCTAATGACCAGCAATCAGGCTAGTATGAAATACAAATTAAATTCAGTATCTAGCGTATAGTTAATTCAGAACGCATTCATTACAACGACAGTTTAATGCCACGAAAAAAGGGGATATGAACACGCCTACAAAAACATAACTCTGAGAAAAGGTATTGACACATATATAAAATTTTTGAAATTATAATGCAATGGTTGATAGCGGCAACGAGTTCAAATAATCATTCGACTCATTTATTGAGAGTAAATGATAAAATTCGTTAAACTATTTACAAAAATGCGAAAGAGAAAAAAGGAGCTATAATTACTCTTATATTGAGACGCCCGAAAGGTACAAAATTACCGGAAATTTTTAAAACAATATTAAGATCAAGCTTATTAAGCAGGAATGCTGTCAAAAACCGTTTGCAGTAAATAAGTTTATTCTGAGGATCAATCCTTAACGAATAAGTAATGCTAAATTAATCAGCTGTAAAGTTGAGAAGTTCAACATATCGCCTTCAAATGCGGCGAAGTTCATGGAAGTTTAAGTAAAGTTGAAAATGGCGCAAATCGCTTAAAAAATACGTTTAAAGTGCAACATAAACTAAGTTCAATACAATTATTAGTCAGTTTAGCTTCGTATTGGCCACTGCGCTTGCAATGGATACCGCTGCTTGGATAGCGCCTATCGTCGATCACTCCCCATAGGAGCCAAATTCCTTATTTGATAGCCCTGGTGACTTGCCCGTGGCCAGCGACCGACCGATAGATGGTTCTTTATTCATTCTATAATATTTTCTGCGGTACCTAAGAAACAGATCGGTCGGCATGCTAGATGCGTGTTTCCATATTCTGGGGAAAGTTTCCGTAATTAGGCAATTTTTCCAACTTCTTCTGTGAAGTTAATAGTTAAAAGGGCAGCTTCCTTACGAGCTTAATATACTAACGATCATCTCGGGAATTGTGCTTCTACTGTAGCTTTCACAAATGTAGCCTCTGGAGATTCCAAAAAGCGTTTTAGTTTGTTGCTAATATTTCGTAGGCTAAACCTAAGGGGTTAAATTCTTCATCATTTACAAGCCTACTGAATCTGCCACGTTTGCTTCTAATGATCGCTTTTTTAATTTCTTGGCGTTTGCTCTTGTACTTTTGTTGGCGACTGAAGTACTCCATGCTATTTCTCGGTTCTTGGTAAAGCCTACGTGTTTAGTTACGTTTCGATCACAGCGTACCTAAACGCTCGTTCTATCATGTAACGCGATTTATTTAGCCTTGTTGAGAAGGGAGCATCGTAATTTTCAATCTTTTGAATAAGGTACTAGCCATATCGTTTACTGATCCTATTACACCTATATCCTGCAGAATTACATAAAACGTCTTTTCATTGCAATTATTGAATCCTACGTAAAGTTTACGATTTGCTACTCCTACTCATATCTACTTTAAGATCACAGATTATAGCCCTATGGTCGTTGCGTGTGCAATACTTGAGTTTTTGCTGTGTTACGAATGTAAAGCTAATTGGCGAGTCATGGCCAGCTGTGAATAAAATATATTTCATGACTGTATTTAAGGGAACCATGTCGAAGGGTGTTTGATTTCTCAAAATGTCATGCCAAGTTTTTTGTGCAACATCCCCATTCCATAGTATGCAAGAAAGACCCCTAATACTATTGAGGGCTTTTCTCCTTTGACTTTTGTATGTGACACTTACCTTAAAACTTAGGAATTATTTTAATTCATGCTATGTCGCACGTGATAGGTAATTATACGAATAATATCTCCCTTTCCATTCACGAAGCCATTCTATATTGAAAACGCTTTCGGTTGTTTCTTTCGCGTGCTGGAGTACCTAATTGCGGCTTTCAACTTTTATCCAGCATTCATTTTGCGGTGGTTTGTATGGCTGGCTCGGATTTGCTACACCTACTGTTTGCTCTCGTACAGTTTGCGGTAGTAGCTCTTATGCATTTCTATAGAGGTATAAGTTAAGCAGCAACACTCTCGTCCATTCTTCACACTAGGGGAACTTCTTCCTGTATTAATTTAAATGAATACTTCTATACGAAATTGCCTCCACTTTCTTCTTTCCTTATTTGAGAATTTCTCGTATGTGTGCTGCAAATTTGTTGAACCTCTTATTTTTGAAAAATTCTGGTTGGTTTTCAACAAACGCCAAATACAGCCATATTAAGAACAGCACCACTGAGACATTACCAATCATCAGACTAATCACGTGTCGAAAGTTAACTTTTGTTTCCGATCAAGCCGATAATTGATAAACGCTTTGGCCTCAATCGCGTAAAAAGAGGCAAATTTTTGGTTATATTTCATTGTGACTGCCAAAATCCGAAAAATAGCAGCTGCTTCTCCTCTCTGATGAATAAACAATCAAACCAACTATTGAGAAAGATGGGGACGAATATTTAACGAATAAATTGAAAAAAATTGTTTGGAAAATTGTTTGTACGCTTACTCTAGCCATACATTTTGTATAGTTGAGAAAAAAAGGTCAAATTTGTCTAAAGAGGAAAGAAACTGCTTAAGGAACGGACTTGTCAATTAATTTAAAAAACGAAGTGTGGAAGTAAAATATTTGTAAAGCATTTTTGTGCAAATTGTGAATGTATTCCAAACACGGAGACATTAAGTGCCAAACCTATCCAGTTTTTTTGTTGGTTATGATAAAAATATCGAAAGTTTCCGTCTCTGGAATATTTGTAGTTGTTGTCAAATTTGAAAAGAAATGTTCAAACGTGATAACGATTAATGCAAGCAGTCATCAGAACAAAGAACATCTAAAAGAAAGTCCATCTAAAACCAAAAACATATAAGAGATATCGAGAGAATAAAAAAATTTACATACCAAAAATATTTTAGCATCAAAAAGAGTCATCTAAATGCGATTAAAGCCTAACTATAAGGTGAGGAACCGACTAGTATTTAAAATGCAATAAAATTTGTACATTTTTTTACAAATGAAAATAAGCCACAACATCAAAACAGCCGAAATAATTAGATTTTTAAAAATTAATAGAAGACGTTTTTGAATTTGAAATAAAAAAATTATGAAAATGTCATTTCTATACGAACTTTATGTATATATAAAGAAATAAAAACTCAAATAATTAAATACGAAACGTCAAAACTTCGTCTCAAAACATTGTGTAAAGAATTAATAGAGCTACCCCAGCTTCAAGCGAAGTCAGCATCTAAGAAAAAAGAATAAGAATAGACGGTGGGCAGTAAAACAACAATACCAACACAAAAATGGTTTATAGACTCATAGATAAGTAAAAACGTGTGTAAAGTTAGAGCACATAATAGACGCAAATGTATCGACACGAAATACGCAAAAATTGAAGCATCTAATACGAATTAAATCTGTTTATTAGTTTTCAATCTTTTTATTAGTTTGGTATGATATATGAAAAGGCTAATGGATTAAATTTATGAAAACTTATGAATTAAATTTATAGAACGATATAATGAAGAAGGAAGCCAATTTTTGATCCCAATTAATACGTCATCACCAGCGTATTCGGTCTATCGAGAAATATAAAAATTGGAGCAGAGAATTTCGTTGTCGGTAACTCTGGCCCTAAAGCCAGCTTTCAGTGAGTGCCACAACGTAAATAGCAGCCCAACTGGAGTAGTTTGTGTTGAGTCCTGAGACATTTTATTTTTAATTCATAGATAGATAAAAAAGAGATTATTTATTGCAAGTGTAGTATGTGTATATGGCTAATTAATTATACTTATTTACACAAAGAAAGAACAATATGGTACATATATAAAAAAGTGATATAAGCAAGAAAAACCTGGTGATCCCAACAGGGATGAAGTGCTGCATTCCCACTTCTACTGATGACGCGAAGGTGGGAGCTCAATATGGTTGTTGTGCACTTTAACTGTTTCGCAATATCATAACTCCAGCGTGAATAATTCGTCACGAATTCAACAACAAAGGTTACAATTGCGTTTTTTGTCATTAATGTTGTTTTTGTTTTTATAACTACTAACGCAAAAATCTGTTTTTTTTTCTTTATTCGTTTTTAATAATTATTTCACAATAAATTTTTTCTCGTACAACTTTGCGTTAAAAATTATTAATAACACCATTATCTTTTAAAGAAAAATTTTTATCGTTTTTACCTTCGTTACTGATTTATCTCAGTTACAGAGTACATCGCTTTATCTGTCAATGTGACACCATGTAACAATTAATGTCTCGGTCACCACGTTTTCCGCATTCATTGCAACACACTGTATTTAACGATTAAGCCTAGGGCATATAATAGCCAACTATAACGATTAAACCGTTTTCAGATATTTCGCAAACATATTTTTAATAATGAAATTTCCGCTTAATGATTTAAACTAAAAACATCAACTTTGCTCTTCATGCTGAGTCACTAGGTTGCATTCAAGACTGGAAACCACACATATGCTCAAAAATTGCTCTGGGGAAAAGTGTACATTTATTCCCTTCCGATGCTTTTGAAACATTTCATTATTGTAATCGAAAGCAAATGGAAGTAAATAAATTTCAGAAAGAAATTATATTTAGTTTGACTTAGAGGTTTTACGAAATTATTGAAATCTTTTCCATTACAATTAGAAGAAAATTAGCATTTAATCTGTGTCCATAAGCCGAAAGTATGCGTGCGATGTTGTGTTCGTTTTAATCTCTTCTTCATAAAATCAAGTGTAACAACGGGTTTTGACATATCTTAATTTGGATCTAAATGGTTTTCTAAAATTTCAACTTTGCTCCCCTTTTGGAAAGTTTATGTTTAATAAGTTGATTCTTACATGTATTTTTTTTGTTTATAACTGTTGGTATCGTTCGATTGTATTGATGATTCTGATTGATGAATTGATCGAATCATATTATCTTGAAACGGTGTAAAGAAAAGATTTTGATGTGTCATTTGCATCTTGTTTCTAAAATTATGTTGTGCAATGTTATTAATTTGAGCGAAAAGGAAGTTTGAAGTAATGCGACATGTAGCCTAAGAGGCGGAGGATAGGGCATCGATGAAATCGTGATTTTTAAGCTAAGTATATAAACAAAAGGAACTGGTGATTTATCACACCAGGAAACTCAAACGATGATTTTATTGATAGATTTGGACGCTTATATACTGTTACTACGAATGAATTTGACACATAAGAATAAGGTCATCCTAAGTAAAAACACATGTTTACAAATTTACCATAAAGCATTAGATTATTATTGCTATGGTCGCACTCATTGCTACAGGATGGTTCATTTGCTTATTTATTTGTTTTTTTTTACTAATACTTACCGGTCTTGTAAAGCTTGTAGGTACACTGCAATCTCTTTTTCGATTATTTTGTACGATTCGTCGTAAGGTTATGGGCGGATAGCGACAAAGTTGCAATCGTTTAATTTTTTCCGAACGTATAATCCCGACTTAGTATTCACGATGTTTAGAAGAGGACGGGATATTTTTGAATGCTCTAAAATTTTATCTAAGACCTCTGAGTGAGTTACTTTGGTAGTTGCAGTGGGACTTGCTGCAGTGCTAAAGTGCCCTCGGTTAACCTAAATTCCGCCCGTAGACAATTTCCGTTGACGTTACCGAAATATCTTCTTTCTAAATGGATCTTACACCAGATAATTAAGGTAAGTAGTTCATCGCAACATTTATCTAGATCTTCTTTAACTAAAATAGTCGCTTTGAGTTGTCTGTAAAAGCCTTCAACCATATTATTCGACTGTGGATGATAAGGGGAAGTGACTATATCACAAATATCAAGTACCTCAGATAGTTCACAAAACAACCTAGGCGTAAGCTTTTACTTTGGCATTGTCATTTTTATAAAGTTTCTAAAAAATGATTTTTGTTAAACTAGGCGGTATATGTGGTCTTCCAAATTGCCCTGATTTATCACAAAAATATCTTAAAATTATAGACCACAACTTGAATTAACACAAGGCCGCTGTCTGGTTCTTGACAATTACTATCCAAATCACTGTTAATTTTCTCCTCTATTTGGTACAGCATTTATGGTTCAGTACATTTTCTGGATATATGTAACACACAAAAGACTCAAGGTAGATTTTTTATCACACCGATCGATCCAGAATAATTTTTTGATCAATTCAAGCTTATCTGTTCGTCTGATATCTGCCCATGTTTTTTATGTTGAATCTAAAGGTTGCTATTTTTAAAATGTTGTGACGAAATGTGATACCCTGACGGATTTTGGTCCAGAGACGAATTCTACCGAAATTAATTGGCTTGCTACCTACATAAAATTATATTTTGAAAAAGTCGGTACATCGAAAATTGCAATTTTTTAAATTTCTTGGACATAATGCGTAAGTAGATAATATTTCGGAATACAAAGTGTGCAGACCGGATGGACAGATGTTTTGAAACATTTCATAGATAACTTTTTTCTTATGAACAATAAATCCTCATATAGCAAAAAAGTGCAGTTTCTAACAATTTACAGTGAGAATTTTGCTTGAAAAAAAAATTAATTGTACTCAAATTTCTTTGTAGCCTACCCGATGTACGGTATGAAAAGACAGCCTTTATATAGCAACAAAACCTTAAAGTATTATTACGAAAATAAAAAAAACATTTTTGACATGGAAAATAGGTTTGCAAATTTAGACCACCTAAGTAAACGTTTTGGGTCTTCGTCCATGAAACGCTCGCTTTCATATGGACGCAAGGTTTAACTTTTGGTATTTTATCACGAAAATAAGTGACGAATAATATTAGACGAGACGTGTGCACATTTAATGCTTGGCCTTGCACGACTTTAATTGTTTGACATTTAACTCGATTGGGTTTACAGAAAACCAAAAGAACGGAAGACGGTGTCTACTACTACATTAGCTTCTCCGGATGGATATCTTTATTGAGTTCATATTTATTCTAAGCTTTTAGGTCGTAGGTTTAGCTTTCTTTTAAAATTTGGGCCTGTTATACTTAAAGAAGATATGCATATATTTATATATATACAAATGACAACGAATATTATTAATATGTATTCTTATATATACGTATGCTGAGAGTAATTTATAATATATTTTAATAAGAGCAATTCTATATACTTCCAACAGTTCCAAGGTATGTGCATACTATTCGTTACTCCGGGAACTCCGAAAACGTGACATCTGGCAAGAATAAAGTTGTGCCAACTGTATGTCAATATCATTTACTTCAAAGTTCAGATTGTTTTGTTTAAAAAGCGGTCGTCGGGACGTTAGTAAATTTTGCATTACTAAACTGTTTGCATCGTATGAGTTTATACTCGGTGTGTGTACCTCTTTGGCCAGTTCCCATATTTTATCCGGTTTTCCTTATCCCTTAATGCAGAGTTTTCCGAGGTTATTAGGAACAAAGCTAAATTATGGCTGAAGACTCCAATAAAAGTCAGATGGTTTTGGATTTCTCATATCAGAATCGTACAGAATTCTTAGCCCATCAACGCATTAGGAAGAATCTGGTTTCTTAGCCCGTAATTTAATGTTTTCTATATTTATAATATACGTTGTAGTAGGTCTTCTTAGCCGGGGTATTACTTAGGGCTTTCCTGATGGTCTCTTTCTTAGAAATTTATAGATAAAAAAAAACACTTGTACCTTCGCGTTTTTCTATAAATATTTGCTTATTGTTATTTCCCGGGCATGTCGATAAAAAAATTATGATTGTAAAATAGATTTGTACGGTAAAGAAGTCAACCAGCACAGCAATATCGTTGCCAATTTATTTCAGTGTAGCATTAGTTTATTAAATTGAATTGCCCACATTCCGCGCTTACTGCGATTCTGAAACATATGCTGTATATTATGGCAGCCAACCTTAGGAGTTAATGCAGCTAGTTATTAGTCATTAAATGTTCCTTTAGTCAATTCTATCACGCTAAACCGTCTTAAAAAGTCGTTCAGGGGCAGCGACTACGCTAAGTCTGCCATTCCCTATCCGTAGATTCATTCAGTGCAAAAAATATATTAGTCCATCGCATACTTACCTCTTTGGCTGCCGTATCACAAATGAAAGACCGTGGGTGTTGTGCATTGGGCATTTATCGCTGCCATCACCATCGCTGCACCGTTACAATGTTGCTCAGAGTTATGTTCGTGCCGGTCACACGCTGGTACGAATAATATCCTATGTATGTGTTATAATATGCATATTGACTAAAATAAGAATATGCTTATTGATTTCTTATAGATACTTTAGTTTATGCACAATGGCTGTGTATGAGTTAAAAACTGATTTTAATGAGAGAGTGTGCGTAAGAGATAATACGCGGTTTATGGAAGTCTCCAGAAATACAATCATTGGTATAAGCATATTATTCAACCTACCTTTGTATAGTGACAAGTGCATATTTAAGCATGTTTGCAGGTATAGGAATATAAGCTTATATACTTTAGCAATATGGATGCTTTGGGTAGGCGACAAAAATAATATATGTCATCATATATCCATCGTAAAGTAGTTAACGAACACATTGGACAGATAAGCAAACTACCTTAAGAAACTGGGTAACGGAAAATTGCACAGATGGACATGTCCCCAATAAGGAAACAAAACGTTTGCTGACAACGTACACAGACACATTTTTATATAAGGCTTTTTTTATATAAGACAGATATATTTTATATATTGTATCGTGTAGTAAGTATATAAGTATTCAGCTAAAACTGACCCATGAACACGCTTTAATTAATTTTCAGTCATGTTTTTAAAAATTTTCGTACTAAAAGCAATTACTGTCACTAAAAGCTTTGCTATATACATACACTGCTAAGTTATTCTCTGAGCTATGATGGAGCTAAGTTCTTCTCTAAGCTATAGCGAATGCTATAAAGCAGGCACTACAATTTAATGTCTAAGCTAAAGCGAAGTCATTTCAAAGCTCTCAGTTACTTAAGTTATTGTGTAAACTTTAATACGTATGGATTCAGGGATGTAACGTTTATCGGGAATCTACTCTTCAAGGGAGTAAAATTGCTGTTATCTTAAACTAACGAGAACCTATCGCATATTACCGTCCTGGCTCGTCGGATGGGATGGGTGAGAAAGATCTTATCTAGATTCAGGATAATTTTATTAATTTTTGTTACTAATGCTTCATTAATTTATCTAACATGCTCACTTTGAATTTGAAAAAAAAACTATACGGAAGAAACTAAAATAAAAAATTCATATTTGTGCTCTACCCATTCTGCCTATCCCTCGCCCCTTAGTTTTTTCACAATGTCTCGATCGTTCTTAATTTTTTTTTTTATTTTAAATTTTTAGGTGTTACTTTTTCATTAATTAATCTTAAGCTTTCAACTTCCATTGACAGCCTGGTCTTTAGGCTTTAGGAGTAACACTTAGTTTTGCAATTTCATTAACACTAATATTGAGTTCTTATTTGCGATTGTGAAAACGTGCCGCCACAATCCAATAATAATGGACGAAACTTGAATCTGCAGCCTATGTTGTCTTAGAAAAACAAAATTCGGCTTAACTTTTAGAAGTCTCTAGATTTGTAGACCAAGTTAGTCAATCTTTACACATACGAGGTTTTGATGTTAAGTTAAATACGTTGAACACAATGAGTAGGTCACCAAAGCACTTTTTTTTTTCTTTTTGCATCATAAACACGGAAACAGGTTTTGTAATTAATAAAAATGAGAGTATTTCAAATGTTTGTCTAATAATCTTTTTCGTTTTTTTGAAAATATTTTGCTTTGTGTAACGATAGATAATCCAAAATCTTCTTTTTCACTAATTTACTTTCAAGACCAAAATTCCAACTCCTGAAAAAAACTTTTATGTCTTTTTTCTTTCTTTTTTTTTTTTTTTTCCTTGACAAAAAAAACTTTTTTTTTTTTTAAAATTTTTTCCTAATTTTTTTTTTTTTTTTTTTTTTATTGTACAGTGCCTATTACAGGGAACTGTTTTAGTTGATTAAGTTATTATAGCCGTTGCGGGAAAGCTCTGCAGCAATGTGATAACATTCCAGTCAGCAGCTGGATAACCAGCTAACGAATGAAGATGTTCTTTTATTTGTTCAGCAGCAACCAAGCGTGTAAATAGCCTTTTGGAAATGGAAGTCGTGCGTTGCATCATCTCTGACTTACAAAGCTCCTACGCGAAAGGTAGGTTCCTTTTGGACTAGACAGACATGCAACAAGCCTGCCTGCCTGCATGCTGGAATCTCTAAATACACAGTTCACAAATAAAACGCAGTAATCACGACATTTACACATACTTTTAAATTACTTTAAGGGAGTTATCTCTTTCTTACATACAAGTTATCACCATGAACCTGACTCTACTTTACTGCGAAAGCAGAGTCAGCACACTGCCACAAACACCATATTTATCTTGAATTACGATCAAGAGTGCAGTGTCAGCATAGCATTCGTCAGCAACAGTGACTAAATTTAGAATTTGCATTAACAAACATTAGTTCATCTGAAGCTAGAAACTCACCATCAATGGTATAACAAGCTGGAGTAAAAAATTATAAAAAGAACCCAAACTGTTTTTCCAATAAGCAAGCCTAGCAGGTCTAAAACAAACAAACAAAGGCCGCAAAAGTCTACTTTGGTATAGGTGTTGATATGCTTAAAGGCCCTAAGGCACTAATACCTCTAAGAAAATCAATCATGACAATCGTGAGGAGGCTATTCTGTATGAGGTATGTAGGGATGTCAGCCATTTGGCACTAAACACCACTGACGTGCTCGATAAAGTTAAATAAAAATTTCAGCACATGGTGCGCAGGAATATAGAATTCTTCGCAGACCCGGACGAAGCACTTCGCTATAACACAAAAGTAATGGCCAGAATTCAAACTGTTATCCCAGGATCCCTGATCACCAGACGTTGACATTTCCAGTCTCAGATAGAAATCTGAATACGAAAGTTGGAAATTAGGAAGCCGTTATTGACGAGTGCAATCTGCAAATTTTCTGCAAACCTGGTAAGAACAATGTGGTTTCGGACGCTGTGTGCAGACAATATATCAATAGTATCAATGATAATTGTAGCGTTATTACTGGGGGCAAGATTCTTAGTTAGTTAGAAGTTTTTTTCACAAATGCAATAATGTTGATAGACCAGTTAACTGCTTCCGCAACCAGATTATTATCGAACAGGAAGAACCATCGGAAAGAAAACATTTTACATTGTTCACGAAGAAAACAAGGCATTTAATAATGATGTAACAAACATGATATTTAATAATGATGTAGAGTTACTTGTATTGTTTCAACAATCATTGATTGAGGTTTTTTCGGGAGCAAAGTTTAGGCATGCAAAAACCCAGTTATTGACATAACTGACCCAAATGATTAAAGAGAAATTATTGCCGCGGAACACAACAGGGCACACCACGCTCCTCAAGAGAACGTTAAACAAGTCCTCGAAGACTATTTTTTCCCGAAAATGAATAAAAAGAAAAGGAATTTGTGATGAATGGTCAAATTTGTACACAGTTAAAATAAAATCGGCGTTTCACAAAACATCAAATAGCTCAAACCCCTATCCCATCGAATTACGGAGAAATTCTTCATATAGATAGAAATAGGGCGAAAGTTTTCGCTAAAACCAACAAGCGCTTAGGCAAACAGGTTTCGGCACTATACGCAGAGAAAAGTGTTCATCGAGATGGGGAAACGGCAATACTTATAGGAGGAAGATTGTCCTTATGGATTAGATTCTAAAATTTGGTTTTCTGTTCAATTGATTTTTATTTATTTTAGGACTATTTTGGAATTTATAAGCAGTTTCAACATCTGAAATTTTAAATCATTCGGACGCAAGCTACATTTCGATATATAATAGAGATTTAATCATTTAGCAAGATTATGGTTACTTGAAACATATGACGACCTTGACATTATACTCAGATTTGAAGGATGAAGCAAAAAAGGAATCTTGCCTATTTCCTGAGTCCTATGGAGTTGTATGAAGGAAACGCTCATAACAGTTCTGGATGAAATTAATAGGCTTCTAAAGATAATGTATTTGAAACACAGACAAAATCGCGGTTTGAATGCTTCAGAAAAAAATAAGTTACGGGAATCCCAGATCACGAGGACTTTGAACAGCAGAACACTGAGGAGAAAATTATTAAAGAACAGGATAGGCAGATCAATATAAATACCGCAGTGCATATGCAAACAGGAAACCTAATGCATAAAGTGAATCAAACTCTGTCAGTATAGAAAAAGGGAAAAATATATACTGAGAATTTCTTTGAATTGTTAGCAGCAAACAATTGAAGGATTATTTTCGATCTGGATAATATAAGTGTTTCTATAAGACTCGCAAAAATTGGCTTGCATAACACGGCGATTCTGAGCGGTAACGAAATTGATTTTGATTTAATTCCCACGGATGATTGTTCTACCATAGCCGATATAGTAAGAATGGCTTATATTAAGGGCGTAAGGGCAAGTGATGTAATCTATTTTCTCACAAAATATCCTATACCTAACTTAGTATGTAAGAAACTTATGATACATTCTATACCTAAGTTAGTACGTAAAAAACTTATGATACATCCTGTTCCTCATAATGGCAGGGTGCTTCACATTGTGAAGAGGCCATTATAGCTGAATGCAATACTCATACGTTGGCTGTAAGAAACTGCACTGTGATTGAGTCAGCATTTTGCGTTGCATCATTTACCTTGTCGTGCGCCTTACAACTCATATCACAAAATACGACAATTTGCAGCAGAACATTTAATAATTTAGCATCTATAGCTGAAAGTGATGATAAATTTATTGTCATTAATGCCCAAACAGCAGTAATAGAAGAAAAAGGAGAACTTCCGTTAGTTGTTAACGGAACGTATTTGGAGTTATTTGGCGGTCAACTAAAAACCAACAACACAATTTTCCATAATAGAAATGCTACGTTAGTCTTGATTCGTGAAATACCACGAGCGTCTGCAGTTAACGTCATAGAACGTTTGGAGATTTTAAGCATCCCCTATCTTCATCACATAAACCTAGTAAACTTGCATCACATTCGACACTTACAGCGAATATATGACGGGAACTACAATGTCAATCTGTCAATAATTTTTGCGCTAAGCGGCGCTCCTTTCCTCCTCTTCGTTATAAGCCTTATTCTTAAAAAACGACGTTTAATGCCATGGCGAAATCTATTCAGAATGCAATAACTTAAGCTATGGCTAAATCCGAGGACGGCTTAAGTTATCACCTATGGCATGATCACCATACATCTGATTCTACTCTACTGCAGGCGCAGAGTCAGCATGTTGCCACCAACACAGGTATATGATTTTAAATACGATCAACAGTACTGAGTGAGTACAGCAGTGTCAGCCATCAGCAATAACAGCGAATAAACTTAGAAATTGCATTCATGAACTTCAGTTCATCTAAAAACCGAAGCTCAGCACCAACGGCTTCGTAAGCCAGAATAAATAATTATAAAAAGAGGCCCAAACTGTTTTTTATTAATCAATATAAATGCGGATGCTTTAGTAGTTGCTTTTACCATGCATTCGGATGTATCATTCGTTTTCCAACCACCACAACTTTCAGTCGTTTAAATCATAAGTAATGTCGTTCGTTTCGTTTGTAAAATTAAAAAAGAAAAAATTAGGTAAGAATATTATAGCGAGCAAGGCTGATCATTAGATAGCCTGTATCACTCCGTCCAGTAAAGTTAATCACTCGTTTTAGTAATAATGCACCAAAATCTACAAATTGTTTTCATGTAGATGTCTATGTATTAGGGAAGTCTGCTTTTTGGAAGACGTCAAAACTTTCACATGGCATGGTCCAAGTTTTGGCAAATTTAACTCACTTCCCGATTTCCGCCATAGGGGAACTAAAACATAGACTTTCTCTTCATATAAAGACTCGCTTCTCATGATAAGTTCTGTATACGTTAAAGTCTATAACATAGATCTATGCAATCCGAATTCCCTACTGTTAACTTTATTGCTAAATGTCTACTGTGAACCAATTTTGATCATAAAATATTAACAATCAGTTTTTTTCGGGTTATGAAGGCTTACGTTTCTTGAGAATCCTTTTATGCATTGGTATACAGAAAATAGACCTACGGTGCCCAAATTCGATAAAGTTGACCTCTTTTGAATCTTACTATTATGAATCAATTTCCACGATAAAATATTGAAACCTGTTTTTTCTATCATATAAAAAATCAGTTTTCGTAGAAACGATTATATGTATTTAATAAATTTCCTCAACCGCACTAAGGTTTTCATGCCAATTTGGAATGTCGAAATACTATTAGTCAGCGATTTTTGTCAAGATATTTTGCAAATTGCAAATTAAAACGATTTTTCAAAATAAGGCGTTATATGGGAAATGGTCAAAAAAGTAGACCGATCCGAACCATTTTCAATAATGTTGATGTTTGGGTCAAAACACGTCAGGGTATAAAATTTCATTAAAACATTTCAAAAATTGTTACCCGTGTATTGAACACAAAAATAAATGGACAGACATCCGAGAAATGGAAAAATAGGTGGGCAAACGGTATAATAATAGGCGGGTCCGGGTCAGATACGTCCGCACAAATTTAATACACTTTGTTCCACATGTTTTGTAGAATATAATGACGCAATCATCGCATTCGCTTTTAATTCTCGTTTCCGTCTTTCTTTTTACCCCCCATACTACTTGTTTCACAGCGTACTTTGAATCTGTGAAGACATAGCTAATACCCAATAGGGCTTAAGACGGACCCACTTTTTATTATGCCGATCGATTTAGAATTATTTTATAACTCAATCTGTCCATGTACTTTTGTGTTCAACCCAAAGGTCGCAATTTTGGAGATATTTTGAAGAAATTTGCTATTGAAAATGGTTCGTATCGGTCCACTTTCAAACACAGTCGATACAACGCGTCATTTGGGGAAGTGCGTGTATTGAAAAAATTGCAATTTTCAAAATATTGGCATTTTAAATTGATATCAAAAATTTTGTTCCGCTATTTTTGACTACCTCTCGTAAAACCGTTCGTACGACCGTTTCTAAATGGTAAAAAGTTCAAATTTTCAATATTTCATGTTGAAAATTGCTTCATAGTAGTAAATTGACAAAAAAATTAATCTTGTTGAATTTGGACCACGTAGATCTATTATTTGATACGGCCGCATATTCTCAGGAAATGTTTTACGTTATAAATACGTTAAAAGATCGTAATTGTTAATGTTTTATGACCAACACATTGTTTGTATCTTGAACTCCACTCCATATAGGATTTGCCACGAATAATAAGCCCTTCAGAAAAGAACTGAATTTTAATATTTTGGGCATGTAGGGATTATCATGAAAACTAAGCCCTTATATGAAAAGAAAGTCTATTTTCTAGTTTTTTATAACGGGAACTTAACAATAATAAAAAAAAATAAAATATTTAGGAAGGATATAAAGTTTGCAACAGTTGAATCGCGTCATGTGATATTTTTACCATTCTTCAGTATGCAGATTTTCCTCAAAAGTACGTATTTGCATGAAAGTATTATGTAACTTTTGATGTATTTTACCAAAAGTAGTGAATAAGTTCTAAGTGCAGTGGTAAAGGATAGTGGGCCTTGCCCATCTGTAAAGTCCTTGTATGTTTAATAGCAATAATATTAGCGTAAAAAACGTTCACGATACAAGACAAAATATTTATATACGTAACATGCCATGATTAAAAATATAAATTTCAAATGTCGTGAATATATATTGTTTTTACGCCTAAGCAGGAGGTCTTTAAAGAAAGTTTAGTCCCATAGTGAGGTAAACATTTTCAAGTATGTCCTTTTATTTATTTATTTATTTATTTATTTATTTATTTATTCCACTTATACAGAAA